>UZAN01043258.1:13367-23862 GCA_900618425.1 Echinostoma caproni
TTGTCCGTTTTTCAATGAATCACATGTATAAACAACCGCGGGGATGCATTGGTTAATGCGATTGACGTTTACATGCAAACGAAGACTGTCCTGGAATGAAGATTGCAAATACAGGATAGTAGGTGTTGCAAAACGGTTCACAATGCTTCATTTTTGACTTGCTTTTGTTTTGCTGAACCTTTTTTGTCGTTGTTAGTAATGCGTATACGATACGAACATTGAATGCATTAATATTATTTTATTGTTGATTCAGCTTTGAAATCCTGTCTTTCTAATGGTTTGGAGGAAATTTGTCACTGTGAAAACGATTTGACCTTTACTCCTTTAATTTCCCTTTCTTTTATCTCATTTCATTTTTTTACAGTTCAGATCTAAATTACGCCTACATTGTTATGACTCAAATTTTCTTATTGTTTATTTTTATTATTTGGGTTTTGTCAAGCATGTACCAAATTTACGCTCTCTTTCTTTTACTCTCGTCGGGTGTCCTGAAAACAATATCGACAGGTATGGTTCAAATGTACTATTACGAAATGCGTGCTTTTTCGCATGTTTTCTCATTGTTACAGAATGTTTTTCATCCGATTCGCGACTTTTATATGTTTGCTTAATTAATCAATGAATTAAATGATTTTGTGTACCTCTTACATACTTCGTAGTTGTGTTTATCATGTCACATTGTGCGCAAGTTATAGTTTGTGCTTTAAATATGTTCTCTTACTTCGTTTTTGTGGACCTTGTTTGCGGACAGGGGTTCATGGAGTATATACTTAGCGGTAATATGCGGATTATTTTTATATAGTTGACAAGAAATTTTATTTTCACTTGAGAATATCGCAAGATTTATTTTTAGATTATGATAAATTGCCTCTTGTACGGCTAGCTGAAGCATAAACAAAAAAAGCTATGAAACATTACACAAATATGTTTCGCCTTCATAGGCTCTCGTAAACAAAGCGAATCCCTTGATACAACTGAAAATCACATCCATGACGTCTGAAGTAATGCACGAGCATACCATCAACCTGATCCCCGGCTACCGGATTATGCTGCTTTTCAGTTTATTTATTCAACTTCGCCAGTTTAATGTGGGAATCATTGATCGCGGACCTCAATACTGGCCTCTAGGAATGTGACTCGGTTGGAAGCAGTTCGAGTATGAGTTCATGAAATTCGTGGAAGATTTCATTGGGTTATTTGCTCAGTTTCTTTAGATGGCTCAGTTACCCCTATATTTATGTTGGTTTAAAAACAGCACTGCTTCGACGAAGTGTGCACACTTTCCAGATTAAATCTTATGGATAAACTTCTTTTTACCTAAAGTTCGATTCACGTACGTTCAGATGCTCAGGGTTTTGCACGTTTCTTACATTCCATTTGTTGAACGTCTGCTCGTTCAAAGTGTGTTCTAGTGAAATGCTGATATAAGAAAAAGAATGAACATGCTGCTTTTGGCTTACCAAATAAATGAGTCAGAGCTTCGGTGAAGTAATTTAAAATGGGTTGCGTTATTCATTGTATAACCATTCCCAAATTTAATGGGATATTTCAAATTATACTTCGAAGAGAAGAAGATAGATTGCTCTACAACACAATTGACCCCAAAGTGTTTTGCACGAGGGGGAGAGAGAAATCATGGGAAATGGGGTAAAAAATCGTCCGCATTCCAGTTCCATAATTGGATATTGTTTTCATTAGTTGCCGCACGTATATCGGTTTGGGTCATTAGAGTGGGTGCAATGATGTCTGCGTCGGGTGTGGTGTTGCCCATGGAGGAGGGTTAGATGGGGGTTATTCAGGCAAATTCCGGTAGCTTCTGTTATAGTCAGATTATCAATTCCATCCTGAGGTAAAACCGAAACGTTTCATTTTGTATGTAAATCTACTTTGTCCAGAAATGTGAGATGCAAGTTACAATTGTCAAAAACTGTTCATTCATTTTTGTGATCATACATCCCAAAATTTCATTTCAATAAAACCTCTAAAGCAGTCCATGAGTGAATCACATTTATTATATTGCAAGGTTGCACATGTGAATAAAGCATGTGTCAACCAGACATCCTTTACAACATGATGGTGGTCACTGGATAAGTTTTGCATAGTAGCTACCTAGAGGCCGTCATCATCTTATTCTATTATCACCAATCATCTCCGTTTACCAGTGTTGTCCTGGCAACCATAAAATGCATACGGCTTCTCCCACGAAACTGAATAGATAGAAAAAAAAACTTAGAGGTTACTAGTTAAGAGTACTAGCAACCGCTGTCTTTGATATTCCAAAAAAATGAATTCATTAATGTCCGTTTTATGATAAAAGAAATGTATTTTTCTTTAATATACGAAGGTGCAATAAAGTGAATCCAAACACCGGAATCGGTGGGCGCCGGTAGCCAAACTTCGTAGACTTGCAGGTGGAATCGACCAGAGATTATGTGGTTAGCGTACCTGATTTTCTGAGGATACCTGTATTGGGAATGATACAACAGCGGTGGTAATGAGTAATACAAGCTCACTCGGAACTAGCCATTTGAAAGTAATTTAGTGGACTCGTTGAGGCATTCGATAAAGAAAACAAGAATACGTTTGGTGTTCCGAAGATAGCAGAACACTTTTGCTGATCTGAATACTAAGTCCAACAGATAGAGTTTTTCAAACTTTCTTTGATAGTACGATACGTCCTATTTGCGAAGAAACCAGTTCAACTAACAACAAAACTTTGATTAATTCTTCTTTTATGACAAAAACATCAGAGCATTATAATAAGAAAAGACTTGACGTTAAATTGGATGCTTAAATTTTATTATTCTCAGATTGATGATAACCTTAAACGAAACAGTGGATAAGAAGAGAAACCCTGGGTGAGGTAGGTGCTCTTGTCAGTGATTCGTGATCAATTAAATAATTTTCATTAGAGACATGCATCAAATATTAGAACCTTATCTTGCTAGGATAAAATGTTCACTCTAATGGTTTGCGGATCCACATAAACGAACAGATTTGTCCGTTTGTATTTCTTTCGAAGTGTTTTTCGTCCGATTGTTCAGGAAGAATAATAACTTAATAGGCTAGCACTATCAAACGACAGAAGTTTACGCTGCAATGAACTCATTTATCTTTGAAGTTGGCGCAGTTGCCATGGTCACAAATCAGCAGTAAATTTGAAGAAAGTGCTCTAAGAATGCATGAACATACAATATCATACTATCATATAAAGAGGTTGACATTGTTTCCACTGATAAATCTACTTATCAATCAAGGAGAACAAAATCAATTCGATAATGTCACTCCTTCGGTATTCCATTTAACCCTTAATATGCGCTTTTTGTTCACATTTTACAATTATTGTCCTATATTTCACCCTTTATACGTCTTCCCAGTTTTGCGTGCCTATGCGCACGTATTGTATGACCAATTTTTTCTCTTTGAATAGGCTAGATATTCGACTTCCGCAACTCGGAGGTAAAAAATGAATCTTAGACAAATATAAACGTTTTCAACGTCAAGTGCATCCGTTGTAATATCAAGTGAATCCAACCGCATTCCACGTGATCCCAAAAAGAGTATTGATGTTTCAGCTGTCGACCGTCACCGATTGGATCGGGCCTGTCTAAATCCTGCCTAGTCCAAATGAACTAACGTCCCATAAACAAAAACAAGTACTTTTTAGTGAGTTACTGAACGAGGATGAATGTTTCCGTGGGGTGAGGTGGGCCGTCCTCCAACCCCAGGAATGAACAAACCCGGGGTTAATTGATCTTTGTCGGTCGAGCAAGGAAGCGAATAACGTCAGGATGGATCGATAAGTCGGTCACCATGCCCGGACGTGAATGTGAGCACGAGTCATTGCATGAGTGGAGTCAGTCTATGCCTTCAATAACCGAATGAGTAAATTCCATTGAGGCCGAGTTTCTCTTGAATAAAACCGATTCCTTTGAATAAAATGCGACTGCTTACGTACTTGTGAAACTGGAATGCACACTTGAAGAGATACTGGACACACTTAGGATAATTGGGTGATTAATGCAGTTAGTTTCTTCCCTGGAATCATCCACCACTGGGATGACTACTCCTGTCTCCAAAAGAAAATAAATCCAAATTTCGGTGATTACTTTGACTAAGGTGGTTGATAGTTTTCCTAGTTGCACCCCAACGAAATGCAAAATGTTGATCTGTTCAACCTTGTATGCGGGTTTTGCATGATCGTTTGGTTTTAACAATGCATGAGCGTGCTTTGGCTTGCCTGTATTCACCACCTGCCCGGGAAAACACTGCCATCCGGGGGCCTGCTTTTGTATGAAATCATCCAGAACCATCAAATGTAAAGCTACTGTAATTTTCAATATGCGCAACATTCTACGAAATTGCCTGATTACTTAGCAAATTGACTTCAACAGTGGAAGATATTTCTGACTTAATTCTCCCATTCACAAACCGTTTAGTGATTGAAACAAAGAAATAACTGAAACATTTGGATCCCCAAATGAATTTGAACAGGATAATCAGAAGACAAATACTGCGAGAGGAATTTCTTTCGTATGTTCACTGGATAACAAGCTACCCGATCAGGATGAATGGATAGGGCAAAGGCAGGTAGCGTGTGAAGTGGACACGATATGTGGAATTTTAGAGCGGAATGATTAAAACAAATGTGAAAATGAAAGCAAAAGAAAATAAATGAGGAAATATTACATACATTACAAGAATAATATCCATCCATTCCGGAAGAAGTCGTTTCCCCGAAAACAAACAAAAGTACTTTTTGAGTGGGTTACTTAGCCAGGATGAATGTTTCGGTGGGGTGATGTGGGCTGTTCTCACCACCCCACCCCCGCCTCACACACACATACGATCCATCCGGGAACGTCATGTTCCTGATCGTTAATAGAGTGCGCGTCATATATACCAATGAACGAACCCGGAGTTAATCGATATCTGTCGATCGGGTATGGAAGCGAATCACTTCAGGATGAATGGATGGGTCGGTCACGATGCCCAGACGTGAATGTGAGCATAATTCATCGCATGAGTGAATTAAGTGTAAGCTCTCAATAACCCAATGAGTGAATTTCATTGAGGCCGAGTTTTTCTTGAATAAAGCCTATTCTTTGGAATCAAATGCGATTATTTATGTATTTATGACATTGGCGTGCACACTTGGCAAGATACTTCACATTAGTAACAGGATCACATTCGAACCTATTCACCAGCTAATGGAAATCATATTCCTTGGCTGTTTAATACATTCAATCCACAATGGCAGTGATAACAATCCGTCACCTGCGGCTTCTCCCTTCAGTACTCAGCTTCATCGAATAGGTTCTTATCTTTATTGAATTATTGCTCAACCCGTTGCATCTTTTCACATACTGATCACATATGTGCGATCATTTACAGTTTGGTGAATGAGACAGGTGACGCTATGAATAATGTACAGTAATCCTTGATTACACAAGCGACGATAACTCTGTACCGGGTGCCTAATGAGGTACTAAGTAGAGGTCGGTAAAATATTCTACCCAAGGTTGTGTTAATCTTGAATGTCGAATCGAAGAGAGAGAACGCATCAAGTTTGAGTTTTCGGTAATCGTTTCGTGTTTTTGAGGGCTTAGACTGACTCCGCTCATGCGATGAGTCATGCTCACATTCACGTCTGGGCATCGTGACCGACCCATCCATTCATCCTGAAGTGATTCGCTTCCATACCCGATCGACAGATATCGATTAACTCCGGGTTCGTTCATTGGTATATATGACGCGCACTCTATTAACGATCAGGAACATGGCGTTCCCGGATGGATCGTGTGTGTTGGGGAGGGGTGACATTTGATGGCCGAAACACCAATCATCTTGTGGGATTGAAGTTACAACGGATTCACTCGAAGATGAAAAGGTATAGAAATAGTCAGACGGCGTGCTGAAGTGTGTCCAATAGGATGTCACACTCATTTGGGGTTATGCGGCTCGCCTCCTTGAATGTACTCAATGCATCCATCGTTTCTGTTTAACACGGTGTTAACTTTCGTGTTTTTGGCAATCTGGATAAGAAGACAGTACCTAAAATGAGACGACATTCCACACTTGATGGTGCATGTCTCACGAGGAATAGAACTACTGTTTGACTTTGTTTGCACAAACCTGATTTACTAGGCTCCTCTGAAAAAAACAAAGTCATGCCAAAAGATATTATTGGTTGTCACAGTTGAATACGTTTGGATGAATGCACCAAGATGAATGAACGTGCATTTAAAATGCAACTATCCCTCTTTCAGTAGCTAAGTTGGGAATGGCAAATGAGAATTTTTGAAAGAAGTGAATTCGAAATAATCTCTTGAGTGCTCTTTATTCAGCAAAGGAAGGTGATTCAGATTTCAGTCCATCGCCCGAGAGATATTGATATCAATGCTGCAATTGCTGAAACAATTCATATCTTCTGTCATGATCAGACGTCAATGTGACCACATAAATCACATCAGTCTAACTGATCCTGACTGATCCGTATCGGCACACTTCTCGAAAGTAACCATCTCATCGGCAAAGCTAACACGCACATAACAGAAAGCAACACTCATTTGTGTCAATCAACGATGCAAGTGATTTCTCTATGCACATTAAGCAACTGACAGTGTTTTAACATGTGGCAGTTGCAATAGTCGTCCTAGAAGGAATGCAGCAATCAGTTATATCAACACATCACATTCATGTGTATGCTAGTTCAGCGGACATTAGTATTAGTCAAATATTCCGCTGATCACTCTTTCTTACAGCATTATTTCAAGTGTTTTGTTTTCCTAATTTTTTCGGAATAATCCTGAATTTATAATCATCTGGCTTTCACCTTGTGACTACCTAAAGAGGTCATTGTGTTCGCCATTCAATCATTTACGTAAACCGATATTTCTGGAACCACGACACTCCGTTACCTTATTGCTACCCATTGTGTTATCTTCTCAAACATGGTGTTTATATTTAGCCTATCATGGTCGTTTTCACCTACAGATTCCGCCGTTTTTTCCCCACGGTTTGCGGCGCTTACGTTGGTCAGTACCTAGTCACCATCCATCTTGAGAACTCAATGGATGACACAGGTAAATCAAATCAACCATCACTGTCGTACAACATAAGTTCTAAAAGAACCTGATTATTGGAAGCTTCCATTTTGGAAATAACCTTTTTAATTCACAGGTCGATTTGTCAGTTGGCTCTTTAAGTTTTCATGCCGATTGGTGTACATTTTTTTTCTTCTTTGTACGGATATGATCATCATATTAGGCGTTTCACAAATTGTTTGTTATTACTGTCGTCCGTTTCCGGGAAACATGGAATGAAACGGTTTATTTTATGGAAATAAATTACAAAATTCGTACCCGAATTTTCACCCCTTTTCGAAAATCGTATTTTAAATTTTCTTTCTTTGGAAAGGTGACAATGTTTGATGATGCAAAATTTGAAATGTCTTCATCGCAGTTTGTGCTAACTTTGTTCTTCTACACGAGGAAGCCCTTTTATCAATCACCTCCTCCAGAGAGCTGTACAACGTGCGCGCATGATTGTTAACGTTATTTTGGGCGTTCTATTGGGCAACGAATGCGGACGTCGGGGACATTGTTTGGTGCTTCCTCTTGGACGGATTATATTTATGTATGATATTAAGCCACGTTCGCGGATGATGCAGGTTGTCAAAATAAAAATTTTAACCATGTAAGTCGTTGCGATAAACGCTGTATCTTTGCGAGAAATTTGAGTTCAAATATCAAAAGAGAAATACGCTTTCTTTCAAAAACATAAAGCCTAAGATTCTTCATGAATTCTTCCAGAGGAGAACTCTTCCTCATCTATGATCAATATTAAGACCACTATGGGTCCAATGCCGTACCTACCTTAACGTAATACTCACTGAATCACCTGGTAGAATTCCTTGTCGAATCGTAAACAACTGCGAGTCATGTTTATCGCTAGTCGGTATACCTACTGAAACATGCGGACCGCATAAATGCTGTCAGTCTGTGAGATGTTCCGAGTACATACTAAGATACAACAACAGTAATAACCTAAGCGACGACACTGAGTGATAATGAGAGAATTGGTACGTTCCCAGTAGAATGTGATTTCCGAGGTACATTCAAAGTTACGACGATTTCATTTGAAGTTTAAAAGCTATAGTTTTGTTGAATCCGACCTAGACTACCTTCCTAAGAGAGAGACGTGGCAAAACATTGCGGTTCCAAAACCGGGTTATGCGGTAACGCATTTTGGTCACCATTTCTCGGCGCATACAGTGTTTCATTGGAACTGAGAATGGTTCGCTGAGCAAAAAAGTACCGTAGAATGTGACTATGGGAGACCTCTCTTTATAAGGTCGTAGGACAACATCTAAAAGTTTGATGCACTAGTCTTCCGCAGTAAAACGTTTGCTGATAGACATGAACGAAGGTACAGGTATTGTTCCATCACTGGGACCTTATGTCTAAATGATGACAGAAAACTCTAGACTACCACCGATGCGTCATGGGCGATAGAATTTGAACAAAGAGCAAATAGATGATTGCAAACTGCTTTAGCTTCAGTATCATTAGTGATCAGCACTTCCAAACTACCGATGTTTGTAAAATTTATGATCGACTTGGGTCTTACAGCCAATTATACGCGTGAAGTCAAATAGATTTTATAGATGCAGCATTACGTTGGTATCACAGTGCACATATATTTGCACGCAAAATCCAAATAGTTGTGAAAACACCATCCACTGTAAAGATCAACTTAAAATGCAAGATACATGTAACCTACCGTTTTGGAGAATGTTCACTGCATTAAAGAACGGTCAAAGATTTTGGTAACCAATACCATCCTGCCCAGTACTACCACGTTTGACTTAGCAGTTAAATTTCCTCAACGCTGCAAACTAACTGTATGTTATTTGTACCGGGAGGTGCGTTAATCATATTTTTTCAATGGCTAATCGATAGGAGAGATAAATGGCAATTCCAGACTAGGACCTAAGGTAATTTGACCGATCGCATCCTAAAGGTATTTGCACAAACTTGAAAATACTAGCTCAAATAACATTGCTTCGTTGGATGATAATAGCTTGGAATTTACTCTGTATAACAGCTTCTTCAAGCAGAAAGTATATTAGCGTGTCATGACATGCAAGATGATTGATTACGCCGGATTTAACTTATCAAAATAACCGCTCAGCTTGTAGCTATGATGTACTTGTTCCCGAAACTGCAGGTGAAGTAAGAAAATATCGTTTGTTCCGGAGAGGATTCAAAAAAACAAACAATGTGTTTTCACCTGTCACGGGATTGGTCGTGACTGACATAACATAAACATGAATTGTTTTGAAAAAATAGGCTTTCGATGAATTCAATAAAATGTCCTTCTTACTGGCGCAATAGAGCACTGGTGAAGTTTTCCTATAACGTGACTCAGAAAATCGATGACAACATTTCGATTTGTTTCTGAAGCATAGTGCGTAAGCTAGCCTGATATCCATTGCCAGGACGCTGGTTTACGACATATCTCTTATCTAGCCGTGATCGGGAATGCATGATATCAGTATCGCGCTTGCTGTTAATGGCTTACAAATACTCACCGATCCTCTGGCTGTGTGTCTTACGTTCCATGGCACGTAGGCAGGCGATAACATCCAAGCACGTGAATTTATTCACGAAATAAAAAAATACCATGATGTTTCGCCTCTTGGACACTTATTATATATGTTCTGAAAACTTACGTTAGTTTGGCTTTTGCCAAACGCTTTTTCATTGAGTATTTCTGGCTAACTCAGAATTTCAAATAAGTGCATATGAACATATTGATAAATATTAATCCATAACCTGTATGTGGTAAAAAATCGTACGTGTAAGTAACTTACATCTCTTCATGTCATCTGAAATTAGCATAATCGGTCGACAGTAGTAATATATTTTTTGAAATTTGAATGCTGGTGTATACACCTAGAATGTTTTTCCAAGTAAGAGCGGAAAACTGGTTAATGAGAAACAAACAACCATGTGTTCTCTCACTGCGAATCATCCGGGGTACGCGACACTGGTTGAGTACCATCATACCAGTTTGAATAAAACATTTCTGAAAGTACACAATGCATTGTCATAACCATACACAATTTGGATAACGCAATCATTCATTACTTCCTAAGCATATCCGTAACCCTTCCATCCTCCACGGTGTCAGTCAAAAAATGAGGACACATTCGGAGATAAAGAAGCTTGCCACTAAAGATTTCGAATTTGGTCTCTTTCCGACATTTCGAAACCTTTGTTTCCAAGATGTCTTCTCTTAATCTATGAAGTCCAAGAACCTCAATACTAGTTCCCAATTTCGCATATACCACACATTGGGTATTACATCACCGAAGAATACACACACTTGAACTATGTCCAGTGAGAGAACGTGTTTTGTTCTAAGCATCTACAGAATATGTTCTGTCCTGCTAGTCGTCAAATATGATGCAAGGATCACATTTCCCTCC
>UZAN01043258.1:30149-42635 GCA_900618425.1 Echinostoma caproni
TCGCGGGTTTTGGCTATTCCTACTACCTAGAACGTTCACTCTGTACTAGGCTGAACAATGTTTATCCGTGTTATCAATATCAAGGTGTATTTCAATGGATCTCGATCAAATCCACACTTACTGAAAGAACCAACGCGTGATACACACGTTCGTATATTTGGTCGACCTGGTTGGTAAAATACTTCAGAGATACTTTTGCAATAGAACACATTTGATTACCTACCAGGTCCCCGGCTCTACTTTTCGGGAGTACTGCCATGATATTCCATAAGGCAGGACCTTCATTTACTGATGTTTTCCACGAGTACAGACAAAGTTTTCTTTAATGACTGTGGAACATGTTGAACGTTGTTCTTCTACCATTCGAAGTGCATCCACCACAGACAAAAAGGAGAACAACGGTTATCCACGCAGCTCTCTAGTGGGTTGTACGCTTCCGTTCGATTTCTGAGAATGCGGATTCTATCTCTAGTGCGGCAGTTGAATCTGTCCTTAAGGTGTGATAGGACATACTCGGAAAAGCTGTGAATTTAATGTGTGATTTTCACTTACTTGCACTATTCATCACTCAAACCATAGAATTGCGAAAGAAACACATGTTTAACGCGTTCATTTCATTTCACAAACTACCAATTCTCAAAACACAATACATTTAGTCGACATGTATTGAAATAAATAAACAGGTTTCAGTTGAGTGCTAGGTAAGCCAAAATGCGCGGTGTTTCGAAGTAAATATAAACACCCATTGCCAAACTGCATGCCAAGTTTCCTTTAAACAAATTATAATTTTATAGATCTGACTGTCATGCATTATAAAAAGAGATCACTCATTCCTGTTCAGCTATTTACCTAACAATTTTTCTTTCGCTGTGAAAGAGAAAAATATTAATAAAATGTTTTATTTCTTTATTTAGGATTCTAGCAGGGGCTGAGTTCTGTGTCCAATTTAATTCATGGATACACAACATACAGGGAAATGTCCATAGGTAACAATTTTCAGGATTGGTGAGTAATACATGACGGTAAAAGTCTTTGGGTGTAGAGGTAAGCCAGTATTGCATACTTTTACGGAAGTTAATTGAATCCGTGTTTTGCTTGCATCACTCTATCCCCAAACCATTTATCAGTTCCTTGGCTAGAAATGATGAATCTATAAGATGACTCAGCACGCTCTAAATTTTTTTCGTGAAAGATTCTCATTGTTGCTCACATTGGGGTTTATTTCCCTAGATAAATCGGCATTAGCTGCGAGCCTCTTCACTCGCAAGAAAGCCACATCTAAAGAGTGTTTATAACGCTCTTGATTTGGAGTATATCAATAAAAAATGTCACTCGGCTGACAGTCTTTCAGCATCGCTCTAAAACGTTAACTTCGTAGGTTTTTCTGTTCTACCGACTGCAAAAGAAATATTGTTGGCTTATTTACGACCGTTTTTACTAACGAAATCGCAGAATAGCTTCCGTTTGATAAACACAATTAACTTGCTTTCTGCATAAAATTATACCCTTAAATTTAACAATTGCGTCACTAGGGATAGAAGATCTCTTATTCATTCATTAACACGCACACTAAATCAAATTTCCAATGGATCCACAAGCCTCATCATTTGCTACATTCCTATTTTTATTTCATATATTGAGTTTATAACGCAACATTGTTCAGGAAGGAGGAACCAGTCAATCAGGAAGTTACCGTATAACACAAAACGCAGGATGTCGGTTGGTGGTAGTGACCCGCCACACATCCCGGGAGTGATAAGTTGATCAAATTTGGTCATCGTTCGACGAAAACTGTAGTTTGTCAGGTATTTCATGCAACCAGTATCTCCTGAGGGCAGCATTCTTTGTGAATTAGGTAAGTTCATTTGAGAATCAATGCAGGTTTTTGGTATTTCTCATTCCTTTCTCGAATGAAAAGGCTTGAATCATAAGTTATAAACCTGAGATCTGACCCTTTAGGCTTTGTGTACAATGGCCTAATATATGGCTACTCTTTACTGGTACGTTTATTCAAACATTGGCTCTTGTAACATTATAATCATTTAGTATTTTCGTGCCCACGAGCAATAGCAAGGAAGAGAGTTCTTGATAAGGAGCAGTGCAATACTTCATCATGCCAATACAAGTTGTTGTTCATAAGGTTCTAACTCCTAGCACAGTAGTACTGTCCACCTGACTTTCGATTAAAGAAACCAAAATAATCTGTTTGATAAATTAAGCTATACAGGTAGCAACACAGCAACACGTTTTAGTACTGGTTCCTCTAAACAGTGTAAATATGAAAATCACTTCTTCCTCTAGTTTTGTGGAGGCAGAGACCAAAACGAAAAATGGTAAAGACAATTGGCGGTACGTTCGAATTCGGTTGTATCCCTCGCTGCTCTTGCTACTGTTGATAAATTGTTCTGTTATTATCAGTTAAATGTGAACCAGACCATTGGTTTACGTTAACAATCAGTGTTATTCACAGAGTCAGTGTTATCGGTACCAAATAGTAAACGTTGACTTTGCTCTACCTACAAGTAGCCTAATAATCGTTAGCTTACTAGAGATTTAGCAATAAATTTCTAACTTTTTTCATTGTCTATGGATTAGTTTCCTTAACTTCCAACACCTCGCACGTCAGACCTCGCTTGGAGTTCGCGAGCGCCGCGGCATATCCCTATACAACTCCTGAAATGGTGAAGCTGGAGAGAGTCCAACGAGCTGCCACCCGTATGATTGCCGGGTTGCGCGGGTGTTGCTACACCGAACAATTGCATGCGACTGGATTGTTTCCGGAGTCCTATCACCGAGTACGTGGTGATATCATCTGTGTGCGACGCATTCTTCGCGGTGACATGGGTCCAGAGTTGATGGAGTATTTCCCTCTGCGCGAGCAGACCAGGACTCATGGACATGGACTTTCGCTGTTGAAGCTTTCGTCCGTAGGATTACCTCTTCGGTTCCGGCTATCGCGAAGGGTAACCAACCATTGGAACTCCCTTCCAGCTGACGTGGTGGACGAGGTCAATGTTCAAGAGGAAGCTCGACAGCGTCCTGCGAACAATGTGGTATGCAGATCTATCATGAATGAGATCTTCGAGTCTGTGGTGATGGGAAATTACCCTCTGCCTCTAATTGAAGAATATTGAACATTGGACATTGAACATACCTAACCCGGTTTAAACGTATTGTTCATTACTAATGCCACGTGTTTCCCATCCGTGTCTGGGGGTACAGTGCGGAAAAGGAGTTTTACAGGGCATACAGTGCGACGCCTGTAGCCGTTGGGCCCATCCCAAATGTTCGGCAATACTCGAGTGTCAGTACAAAATCTGCTGCGTAAACAGGGAAGTTGACTGGGTTTGTGGTCTCTACAAGGATGCAGCGCGCCAAGCCTGGATGGCTCATCAAGCCGAAATACAGGACACGAGTATTGCTATTATTACAGAGCAAACGCGGAAGCTCAAGCGGACGCCCCCTCACCAAGCTAACAAAGGCGACACCAGCCCCCTCAAAGAGATCAGCCAGCAAGCTACCAGACCTATAATACAGCGAAAGATCAACAACGATAAAGCAGATAAATCCGAAATGGCACCCCGGGTGAACGCATTACCTGCGAAAGGGAGCTCAAAACTAAAACGGCGAAGCCTTATTACTCCATCGACATAAGCCTCTGTCTTAAGCACCCCCAGCCCCAGAAGTCCGGGAATGCCCACGCCTACAACATTAGTGAGGTGCACAAATGCCCATGGTAGGAGTCCCCCAGATCCAAAGTCCATCGTGAAACGGAAATCTCCAAGAGGAGGCGCACCTGGATCGGAGCATAACTGCTACCGGCAAAGTCACTCCTCCTCAGATAAGCTTGACAGGTTAGAGTGCGTAGTTCCCGAAGTACACGCTCTTAAATTAGCATATGAGCTACCTATGGGAAAAAATAGAAATCTGATAATTAACAACTTCCCAGAAATATTCATGGAGGACACACGTGCCAGAAGGAAGAGGGACCGCGATCCAGTAGGTGCGATAATACGAATCGCAGGAGCTGTGGATTCCGTGCGTAACAGAAAAATCTATCGCATCGGCAAGTGGGACCCGGAAAGAAGTGTCACAACACCCAGGTCGTTGTAAGTCTACTTCCGCTCTCAAAGGGACCGAGACACCATCCAGGCGGCAGCACAGAAAGTAACAAAAGCGCTAGATGGTAACATAAAAAATACTACGGATACAGGGAGTAAATCTTTTCCAAAGCGCGAGCGAACGAAGTTGGCTCGCATCAAGAACGACCACAACAAACTACCCGCATTGGTCGTGAACCAGTTGGAGAGACAAGTACCATCGCCAAGTATCACAGCAAACAAAAGGAGGTCTAACTCCGTAACAAAAGAGCGCTCTAAGTCCACAGATAGTATCACAAACGCCAGACCACCAACGTTAGAAAATCGTGCGAAGCCCTCGGAAATTGGCCCCGAGGGAGTGCCCGGCTATTCCTCAAAAAGGAAGGAGTCACACTATCTAAGCGGCTTCATGACAAATGCCTGCAGCATAATAAATAAGAGGGACGAGCTGGCCATCTTACTTACAGAGGTAGGGTTCGCCGTAATAACAGAGGCATGGCTCTCGGAAGGCATTGAACTGGGTCGTAAAAGTAACAGCTTCACTACTTACAGGTCAGACAGACATAAGGGAATTCAGGGAGGTGGAGTAGTTTTGTTGCTCAGAGACCACATTAAACATACACCAGTCCTACCCAACTAGGAATCCGAAAATGTCCAACTGGTAGCATGTTTAATAGGTTCCCCGGTAGTACTAACCCTGGTAGTAGTGTACCGAAGCCCTCGCACGACGACGCCCGAAAACGTTGAGGTGATTATTAAACTTCAAGACCTGATATAGACGCCCCTCCGACTAAGCATCATGGGTGGCTTTAACGCCCCAGGGATTCAAAGGGAAACCGAAACCAACGATGGCCACGGCTTCGAAAACCAGTTACTAGAACTGTTGCACGAAAGCCGGATGCATCAGCACATCACGTGACCAAACGGATTCAGAGAAGGGCAAATCCCGTCGATCCTAGATCTACTGGTTACGCGGAGCGAAAGTGAAGTCCAAAATCTACTCCGCGGGAATCCGCAAGGACAAAGTGGTCACATCGTGATCTTATTCGACCTTATGCTGAAGGTTCCCACGCCACGAAGTAGAGTAACTAGGTTATACAGTAAAATCGACAACGTCGCCCTTTTAAGAGACGCCCGTGAACTCAGTTGGGTTGCCGATGGAACACCAGCCATGGAGTCAATGTGGGAGGTCATCAAACAAAACATCATTAGATTGACGGATTGACAGAGTTAAAAAAACAAACATATAAGCCCTGGTTTACGGCCGAAGTGCGTAAGGCGTTACGGAAACGCAACGCTGTCTGGCACAGATGCACAGTGCTTGAAACATTCGCAAACTGGCGGCAGTAAACAAGGCTAAGAAACGAAGCGGTCCACATATCGAGATCAGCCCGAAGTCAGTATGAAATAAAACTGGAAAGGGACATTAGAAAACAGCCAAAAAAGGTCTATAGATATGTCCAATCGCAAGCTAGGTCCCGAACGACCACAGGTTCGCTTATGCGATTAGGGACAACAAGGTATTGCAGACGCATTTAAAGACCACTTTCAGACAATATACCGAGTAGGGACGATTGTAAACAACCTCACAAACGTGGATATTGCAGGCCCATGCAGCCCTAGCTGGATCATAGAGCACAATTAGGTCCTATCTGTGATTTCCGGACTGAACCCGACGAAATCCGCCGGCCCAGACAACCTGCACCCAACGGTGTTAAAACCACTGGCACTGGTAATCAATGAACCCTCAACATCACTGTTCAATCAGTCGATTTCAACAGGCATAGTGCCGGCCGACTGGCGCAGATCTACGATTGCCCCCATCCACAAGAAAGGGGATGCGTCCAATATAGAAAACTATCGATCAATTAGCATAACCAGCATCGTTTCCAAAGCGATGGATCGGATATTAGGAAAAAAACTAGCAGAGCACCTAATAGGCGTACACTTATTTTCGAAAACACAGCATGGATTCCTTAAGGGTCGATCCTGTCTGACCAACCTCTTAGTATTTCTAGACGAAGTAACTAGCCGGTTAGACAAACGAGAAACAGTCGAAGTTTGCTACCTATACTTCCAAAAGGCGTTCGACTCCGTTAACCACATGCTGTTACTACATATTTTAGGGATACAGGGGCTCCAAACCAGGTATGTAACTGGATAGCCAGTCTAGTCCACGACCGTGCATACCAGGTGAAAATACGATCCACGATCTCCAGTGGAAGGGAAAGCAACCAGTGATGTCTCCCAGGGGTCAATAATAGGACCACTCCTCTTCCTAATATTTATCAACGACCTGGCCAANCCAATACAAGACGACTTGGACGGGATCTCAGCGTGGATGGTAAGATGGGACCTGCCTCTGAACGCAACCAAGTGTTGTGCCGAACTGGAAAACGATGGACTCAGAACAACCAAGGATAGTCTACCTTTGTATTGTCGTTATGTAGATGACATCTTCTTCTTGATACACGAGAAAACCTCGTTGGAAATGCTATTGAGAAAATTCAATGAGGCGCACGCAGCTATTCCTTTTACATCAGAAGCGGAATCAGGAGATACCTTCCATTTTCTTGATATGAATCTCAAACGATGTAGTGATGGTTATCTGAACAGAAGTGTTTATCGCAAGCCAGCATGGACTGGGCAATATATCCACTTCGCTAGTTTCGCATCACTGAAACGGAAACGGAACCTTGTCCGTTCCCTCGCAGCCCGTGCAAGATATATTTGCTCAGAAGAAAGCTTACTACAAGAATTGGAGAATATAAAACAAACACTTGTATCCAATTGTTACCCGGAACGGTTTATTCAGAAGAATCTATCTGAGACACCCAAGGGACTTCCTATAACAACAGTGAATAAGAAAGACTTATACATGCGACTCCCTTACAAAGGGGAACACAAAAGTGAGCTAATCATCCGACGCTTGGAAAGAGCATTCACAAGCACATTTCCTGCATCACGTTTACGCCTTCATTGCACCAGTCGACCAATTATTTCCATGAATCTCAAAGATAAACGGCCTATTTCTACCTTTTCTATGATTACCTACTCTTTTGTTGCGCATATTCGGCAAGCTACTTAGGTAGAACCATCAGACAGTGCTCCCAGAGAATCAAGGAACATAAACCAGCCTGGTTGTTTACTGGAGAAAGAAAAACCATGACTAGTGCCATTGCCGAACACCTCGCCACTACGGGACAAACGTTCAATGAAGACGCTCTCGAAGTGAACTACCGAGTTCTTCCTTATCCATCTAAGGCTGTTCGCCAACATCTAGCAACAGCAAAGGCAGTAGCCATCCGCCTGTTTAACCCATCGCTTTGTTCCCAAAAGCGATTCGTTAAAGCACTTCAACTGCCGTGGCGTTGGAGTGAATTCAGTTGCATGGCTGGAGCAGACTTGCTCCATGACCCGCTGACCCTTGCAATTGACCCCGTACCCGAAACCGGTGATGGTTAACCCTGACTCGGTTCTAATCCCTCTTGTGACACGTCCCTTTCCCATCCACCCGCCACTCCATTTTTTGATTATAAACCACACATAAACAACAAATTATATCTACCAATCCAATCCACACACATGCACACACAGGTCAAACGTTGTGCAAATGTGATATGCCTTATACCTATTTACATAACTGTATTAGCTAGATGAGGAAGTTATCGAAAATGAGCTTGTTCGCTATTTCGTGTTTTGTTCTCAAATGTTACAATGGGAATTTTCAATGAAATGCTGTGTTCTAAGCAAAAATACTCCGGAACTCCCCCTGCGGCTTACGCTCCCAAATCCAGTAGCTCATACTCTGAAACAAGAGAGATGTGTCAAGGATCGTGCGATTACAGTCCCAGCCAGCTTTACACCTAGCGAACAATGCACCGAAGCAGCCCATAAGGCCAGGAGAGCGCTCTTTGCACTCAGAGCTGCAATAAGCAGGAGAGAAGCCGATGTATTCATCCCTCTGTATAAGGCACTCGTCAGACCCCATCTAGGATACTGCGTCCAAGCTTGGGCTCACTATCGAGTAATGGGCGTATACAGGTTAGAAAAAGTGCAAAGGTTAGCAAACTGCAATGGTTTGCAAAACCAAAGGGCTATCCTACGAAGACCGGCTTCGGCACCTGAACCTCTTCTCTATGCGTAGGAGACGTTTAAGAGGAGACCTGATCGAAGTCTTCAGACAAATGAAGAATGCCGATCTAGGCCTCCTACCTCTGAGATCCACGAGAGACATAAGAGGCCATGAATGTCACTTCGAAAACAATAGAAGTAGGCTGGGTGTGAGGAAACATTTATTTACCAACAGGGTGGTCATTTTCTGGAATCACCTCCCCGGAAGACTCGTTCAACTGACCACAGTGCAAGCCTTTTAAATGGAATCCGATAGAGTATGGGCGAAACATTTCCAGAAGTGACCTAAAACAGGAGGGAAATAAGCTCCGTCTTTTATTCTCCCCACCCCCACGTTAGGTACAGCGTGATGCGCATACTCAGCATGTACACGCAGGAGAGATTACGATTAGGTGTACATAAGTCTCTCACCGACACGGTGAGAAGACAGCATGCTCCCTTTCTTGTTCAGCCTTGCCAATAACAGATCCGACTCCTACTACATCCGGATCGCGCATCTTCGGATGGTTGCGGAATTATCAACCGTGCTGCAAGCCGGACAAACATACAGCTCGATCGGTCTACCGACGAGATCGAGTCAGAATCAGGACAACCATAAGGCCGAGGCCTCTACGTCCTAAAATATAGGATTGGATTGGATTGAATTTTTAGATCATGATTGCAGGAATACACCTGAAGGAAGTATTCATCAAGGAATCTGGTCAACAGACAGAAATATGTCGCACTCTCCACTTCATCCGACACCAGTTTTTAATATTTGCACTTTCGGTAAACCCATCTAATCATTGAATTACTTGCAATAGGGAAATTCATTGAGTATTATGATACTTCAAAATATTTCCTTCTGAACATTTGGGATTAGCATTCTTGATGTGCAGAGCATCTCACATGTCATTGGTTTCAGTCCTCTGCGGAGTACCAGCGGTCGACATTAGCCCATATTATTGGAACAACATTGGTTACATTGAGACAGTTGACTTAGAATACACGGTTTCAACTGTCTCATTAAAATCCCGATATTGTCATGGGGTATACTGAACAAAATCAGCTTCATTCGCATAGCAGGTGCAATACGATATGAAATACGTCAATTCCAATAACAGCACAAGAACTGATTGACCTAATGCATAAGTGAAAGTAAGGCTTTTGTCTATTGGCGAACATTTAATTTTCAAACAAATAATAGCAAAAGCAAGACTTCTTCAGGAAACCAAGAAACTACAGACATTCCAACGTACCCGTTTGTCCAAATAATGCTGCGAAAATGTATTTGTTGCAGAGCGCAGTACAATAATATTTAGATTCGCGATTAATATCATAAGTTAGTCAATGGTTGTCGAACATAAATGGGAACATATCATGTTGTGTGAATGTGTGTGCTCGCGCGTGTTTGTGTAAGTCTTTGTCCGTGTCCGTGTGAACGTCACCCATCCGGATCGGGCGTTGAGCAAATCCGTTTATGCAATGTGGGATAGCAGTTACCTGAGGTAAAATCAAAGTTAGGGTGAGTGCTGGTAAGTGACGTTGATGCTATCCAGATGCTCGAAACCCCTGCACCGTCGTTTCCGTTCACACACAATCAGGATTGCACTAATTGCCAGAGCCTAGGCGTATGGACGCCAGGTGTTTGTCCGAAAACCGCGTTGGAAGATTTTTGTGTTATTATAGTCGATATAGTGTCCCTCAGCAATGGGATGAAGTACTGATGCTGAATCTCCTGTATCGCCTGTACCGACTGCCGGGTTTTCACAATTATAACTTACATAAGGTACCTACACGCCTTAGTGGCATTATCAATCTACTAGAATAACCGTTTAACTGTGACTTGCGTTATTCATTTTATCTCACATGTAAATTAACTCGTGAAGTAAATTACTTTTGTAATGAGATAGGAAGCCGTGGATATCGCTAGAGAAATATCGCTTTGTATGAATACATGGATTTTAATTTTTGTATCAAGGGGAATTTTAACTACATGCAGGTGAGAGTTGTTTCCCCTCCTCGGCAAAACTTTGAGTTGCATTAAATGTTTACCAGCTACCAACTTACTTCCTCCACTCACAAATGCAATAAACGTATCAGGATATTAATTTTACTGAAAGCGTGCTAATTTCTGAGTGATATCATATCTCGTGATACTTCTGGTCTGGAGAAGTGAAGTGGAAAAATTCCCAATAAAGTTAAAACCACAATTATCTTTGAAATTGTTCTTTGACGTTCGTACATCATCGTAGAAATTTGGTAGTCACATTTGGTCCAAAATATTGAATTCCAAAAGGGCGACATGAATTCTTACGTGTTTCCCCGAATACCGCTGAAAAAATGGGATGTGGCGAATAATGGTTGTGCGTCAAGCCACAAGAAGGACAAGTGAGTACATTGTTCTATAAAAGAAAATGTGTTGCTCCGTTTTTAGATTTAGTGCCCATAATAATTAACCTAGTTTTTGCTTAGTTGCATGCGATATTTCATGACTTCATACCATAACATGAGAAAAACCCTAATCCGAGTTCCGAAGAGGGTGTTCTGCCAATTCAAGATGATCAATTGTTGCAGCACAGCGTAAAAGTTTCAGCAATTCTATTGATCATTGTAGGGAACTTGTTTTAGATTTCTACATTTAATCACACTGGAACAGTAAAAAGGAGCTAATAGTGACTTACGCTTGGAACTACGCTGGCTACCAAATAATACTACAACGTGAATGAATGAATATATATTTAGCCAACATGAACATTCATGAACGCACGTTACGAACACTAAGCAAACGTTGGTAGGAAAACTTTACTTGAGTAAAATTAATTCATCATTTTTGGAATACCATTTATTTTGGAAATTTACAATGATTTTTTTCTGTCTCACATAGAGAAAAAAAACATTTCATTCACCAAAATAAACATATGACGATCGACTGAAGTTGATCGTGCAACAGGTGTGTGGCATCTTCAATGCTTTAATTTGAATTTTTTTCAAGTCATACTGCCAGCAGTATTGTGCACACAGTGTTTGTTCCAGTGCCATATATATAAGAAAAAAGAATGAGGACCATGGTAAGGTTCAAGTAATTTTGATTTCAGAAAATGTTTTATTTTGGCGATATGTTTACAAATATTGCGTATCCAATACTCCACTGATCTCGAAAGCTTATGGGGGATAATAGGCTGAAATTCCCTTCAAAGCCGGACCAATCATGCAACTGGGTTGATGCTTCTGATCACTGATGTTCCTCAAAGTTGCTGACTGAAAGTGTACAAGGTATCAACTACGAATATGACTCACGCTTGTTTCCAAATAACTCTGTAAATTACAATAATGAAATAAATGAATGCATTTGGGCCATTAATCCTTTTGTTACGCCAATCCATTGAACGTATTCATTTAATTGGGGTTAAGAAGCACAGGTGTAACTATGCAAACCGCTATTATTTGCAGTTTTATATTACCCTTGCATCTGTCACTCTACTTCCCGCATGCTTCCGCAAGAATGCTAGTGAATAAATTGCGCACTATGATGAATGGATTAATTCTAAAAGTGGATATTTATATTTACGTTCGGTGCTCTCGCAGTTCAAATATTCAGTTATATGCTCGTCTGATTTCTGGAATAGGCATACACTATTCATCTCTCATCACGACATTGATTTGGTCTTCCCTCTCAATCTCCATAAACGGTTTATTAAGCCAATGACTTCTTTTAAGCTTTTACTGTCTTGCATTTCAAACCAAGACCGTTTATCTAGTGATTTATTCAAAGTCAAAGTCAAAGTTTTATTATG
Organism: Echinostoma caproni; assembly: GCA_900618425.1. Lineage (NCBI taxonomy): Eukaryota > Metazoa > Platyhelminthes > Trematoda > Plagiorchiida > Echinostomatidae > Echinostoma > Echinostoma caproni. The sequence continues at coordinate 42,160 of UZAN01043258.1, forward strand.
ACAAAAGCTTACAAGCTGGAGCTTCTCATGTCCCGTAGGATGTTTACACAGATGAATCGTTACACATCGAAAAAGTAGTCGCATAGAGATCCGGGTAGGAGATAGAGAATGTAGGCTACAGTGAACTTCCGTTTGCCTTTAGTGTACGAATGTGAGGTGTGCCAAGGTTTTGTCGAGTCTCTGCTTGAAAGATTAAAAAATCGGTGTACGAACGACATGAGATGGAAGGTCGTTCCAAGATTTGCATTCTCTGACTGCAAAAGACTGGCGCCGACAATCCAGTCGAGACTTTGGAATCAGTAGTTTGAAACGGTGTCTCCTTAGGTGTACATTGTGCGATAACATGAGAAGCGATCGACACGGATAGTTTGGGTTCTTCAGTATTTCGAAATCAAGTCTCCTCGAGTTCGGCGGAACTGAGCAGAATATAGTCTCAATGATCGCAATCTGTCCTCGTATGACAGGTAATGGAATCC
>UZAN01043259.1:31196-42634 GCA_900618425.1 Echinostoma caproni
GTGGGAGGACTCGTCGTTTCAGGAAAACAGGTTCACCGTCCACTTCCAACTTTACCGACGGTACCTTCATGCCACCAACGTTACCGGAACATTGTACAATCAAATGTTAAAGATGTGAGGTGATTGGCTTATCGTTGTGTGATTGATCCTTGTAGTAGCCGCATTGCTCGCAGGCCCAGAATAGACGGACTGTGGGCTGATACCGGGAATCGGATTGGGATTGACACACCGGATTCAGATTGAATGCACAACAACATCTCGCCAGGTAATTGCAATTGACGGCCGGTAACCCCATGAATGCGCGCTGAAGTCGGGGCTAGAACAGAATTGGGACAAATCGCAGTGAGTGCTGATTTCGGTAGGATAGATTCGCTGCTTCCTGTGTCCATGATAAATCGATGCTCCACACCAGACTTGAACCTCAGTGGGGCGAACACGAACTGGCTGTTGGGTTTAGTGGTCTGCAGCGTGTAGATTGGGTTTCAGTTCTCATCTGCCGTTGGGATATGGGAGTCGATGAGGTTGCACTTAGACATTTGGCATACCTTGCGGATATGGCCCATCTTACCGCATGCATAGCAAGTGGCATTGCGGAATCGACAAGTCGAACGAAGATGGTATTCACGACATGAAAAGCAGCAGTTGAACACAGCCTTCGGTTGTGTTCTGCTTGAACTGGGTACTTGAGGAACCTGGGGTGAATAATGAACATTGGGTGCGTCACGTAATGGTTTCGTTGATCGCCGATGGAATAACACAGGAGTATCCGCATTTGTGGCAGCACAAATCGTCACTTTGATCACAGATTTTTCGAGCCTCAGCAAACATGATATCTTTTTTCCAACATCTTGCGTTGTAAGTAGATGTTGTTGATTTTAGCAGTGAGACTATCACAAAGTTTTTCTTCCAATCGATCACCATTTTGACGCCTGTTTATTCAACTGAAGAATTAATTCACGGCACGGCATGTTGGCAGCTCCGATCGTTGAGTTGACTTTCGGCCCGTTCAGTGGTCTGAAAATCCACTGGGAGAATGTCGTTCAGCAGTAGGGATTTCAACTTCTTGAACGGCAATTCAGCAGGAACATTCAGGAACGCTGGATTCTTCGCCAGGGAATACAGCACTCAGCCGCCCAACGTCAGGACTGGCTGATTTTGCATTCCTCCTTTCCGGATGCTACACCATAATTTGAAACGTTCTACCCACTCTTCGATTTCTGATGGGCCCCCGCGCAGGTTCAATGGTTCAATGGCAGGAATCTCCATTGCGCGACGCCAAATTATGGTAATCGGAATGGCACTGAATTTAGAGGTACGAGAACTCGTAATGTACTGCTCAGAGCTGGATTGGCTCCAACCCGAACTGCAGACACCAATGGAACACACGAGGAATTGATAGCAGCAAATGCTTATGTTTATTGATGGGATTAGAGCATGCTTTATAGAAGGTAATAGGCCATATGATTGGTTGAACGACCGTCCTCCAATCACGTAGCTGTTTGCACCGACGCATCACACGTACTAACTCGGATGTCATGTTCGCCGAGCTTCCTGAACGGTGATTGGATGACATGAAAGTGTACTTAGTCGTGCACGGATTGCGGTCACGGAAGTCTGGATCACCACATTACCGCTTCTACTGGTCAACACACGTGAACTCGGACCATGCTCTGCTACGAGCCAGATTCTCCCTACGCCCAGGAAACAACCACAGAAAGGCTATCGAAAACGGATGCGCACAATACAGTTTTAGAAATGGTTGCAAATCGGCTTTCGAAGCGGAACTATCAGATCGCCTCTCAGCTAAACCATCAGCCAGAGAACACAGTGAATAGTGGACGGCAATCAAGGAAGCTATTCAAATGTCAATCAAAACAAAGTCAGATTCTGGCATACGATCAACCAAAAAATGATGGATCTCCCCGACCTCGATTACCCTGCTGGACGCTCGCAGAGCCACTTCTTTCGGATTCAAAATACGACACAGCGCGCAAATCCCTTAAACGCCAGCTCGTCAGGAGTCTGAGGAATGACCGCGAGTAGTTGTGGCTAGGGAATTTTAGAGAGATGGAGAAGGCTGCGGCTATCGGTAATGGTCGCAATCTTTTCCGATTAATTAGGAGCACAGGTCCAAGGAAAGTAGGCTTTAGTGAAGTAAGTGAAGAGTCCGACGGCACACTGATCCATATTCAGCAACGCCGTCTTGGTCGATGGGAAAAACACTTTAAGCCTCAGTTCAGCTGGCCCTCGTCAGACAAGACCTCCCTATATCCGGTTCAATTGTGCAAATAATGTCAGGTGATATCAGTCCTCCATCTGAAATGAAAGTTACCCGAGAAATAAGCTATCTCAAAAGGTATAAGGCTTCTGACCCCGACGGGCTGTTCCCATCGGTTTTTAATGATGGAGGTTCAGCCTTGGTTTCGGAGTTAATGAAACTCCTGAGCTCAATATGGGAAAGGGAGCAGTTTCCTACTGAATGGTGTGAGTCGGTGATCATACCGATTTACAGGAAGGGCGACAGGTCCTCTTGTGAAAACCACAGAGGAATTAGTTAAATCAACATTGCCTTTAAGCTTCTCACTGGTATCATACTCCGTCAGTTGTCTGCCGCTCGGGAAGAGTGCACGCGTGAGAAACAGGCTGATTTTAGATCCGATTGAGGTTGTATCGACCACATCTTCACTCTTCGTCAAATCTTAGAACACAGACACTTCTTTCGTAGACTTACCATTTCCGTCTCCCTCGATCTGAAAGCGGCTTTGGACTCAGTCGACTGCTCTAAAACTCTGGCACTGTTTTTTTTCTTGAAAAGTGTGCCCGAAAAGTTTATTTCAATGTTACAATCCCTTTACAATAATAGCCGAAGCCGAGTCCGAGCTTACAGCACTTTTGATCCAAATTCACTACAGAAAGTGGTGTTCGACAGGGTTGCCCTCTCTCTCCGTTTCCAATTAATTTTGTGATAGATTTAATTCTAGAAACAGCCCTATCCTCCTGCGAGGATAGCGGCACTGATTTACTCCCGAGTGGAGGACTGTCTGATCTAGAGTATGCCGACGACATTGTGCTACTAAGTGAAGATCCAGGTGATCTGCAAGATTTTCTAGGTGGTTTGAATGCTACTGTAGCCATGTTCGGTATGCGTTTCGCACCTTCAAAGTCTAAAATGTTGCTCCAAAATTGGGTTGGTCCAGCTCCCTGTCTCACCCTGACTGGGGAAGTAGTAGAGGAAGTAGACAAATTTTGCTATCTGAGCAGCCATATCTCACTTGGCGGACGTATCACAGATGAAGTGTCGGCGCGCATACAAAAGGCTCGGTTGGCATTTGCCAACTTGAGACATCTGTGGCGTCTTCGCGACATCCGGCTGTCTGTGAAGGGTCGAGTGTATGCTGCAGCAGTTCGGCTAGTGCTGCTTTACGGTGAATACTTGGTCATTACGGGCACATGATAAAAACAGATTGTCGGTGTTCGAACACCGCTGTATACGTAGCATTGCATGAGTCTGGTGGGGAAACCGTACGAGCAATGCTGAGGTCAGGCGCAGAGTTTTAGATAATCGAGGTCGTCCGCTGGAGCAAGTAGTCGACCTTTATAGATTGGGGCATGTGTTAAGCATGTCATCAAATAGCGAGCGATGTTTGCCGAGGGAAGCAACGGTAGGATAAAGGTCAAGGGNCAAACTAAGACCTGGTATGAGGGTATGAAAACCCTAATCAGTGGATTGGGTCACATAGTTCCCGTTAGGTTCCCTGGCTGGGGATCCCGAGATCATGGTCACCGATGGTTAGAGACACTGAGCGATATGACTGGATGTCACAAGCAGTGGCGCTCATGCATCTACTCTTTATTCTTGTAACTTTTATATAAATACACTATCTTCCGCTTAAATCTCCTGCCAACCTTCTTATCTTCATTCTGCTGTTTTATCTACATGGGCAACCGAAAGACACCAACCAAAACCGGCGCGCGAAAGTGCATGGTTAATGGTTATAAGAACTGAACTGAACGGAACTGAACATGGCACAGTGTTTTCCAGTCAGACTTTTGTATTGAGTAGACAAGGAACAATGAACAGAATTTCCGATTACTATTTGAAGCGTATTTTATGAAGAATCTTAAACACGCAAAGCTATTATGGAACTGTTTACGATGAAGTCTAATTCAGGTACTTAATAAGAACCCACATCCATAGGTTCTGCGTAGAAACTGATTTCGTGTGATTGCAAGTGTTGCGTTGAGATGAAGGTTTTGATAAAAGGACCACATGCATGTGGCATTTGAGGTTGTATTAAAATACATTGAAAATGTTATCCACTCGAAATACTTCTTCCTCCTTATGTGATGAATCGCCGATGGACTAAACTCCTTAGTTTCGAAGACTTACTGTTCGCTCANGTTCGCTCATGAAGACTGGCAACATTAGCCCCGGAACCACACAAGGTCCCACTGGGTTACTCGTGCTATTGGACCTGATAATAAGGGTTCGAACCTTAAATTCTAGAGCTTAGATCAGGCAGGTGATAGCGGCCTGAACTATTGGACCACCACCATTACCTATAAGCGACATTACAACGACCATAACTACCCAGTGTAAGTAAACCCACAACAAAATGATCGGGTTTTCATTCACACAACACAGCACACAAAGTACCATCAAACCGGATCTGGTGGTCAAAGTTGCGCACTTTATATGTTGTCTTTCGCAGAGTGTTTCATCTCATTCGTACAACCGGCACAGAAATACCCAGTATAAGTGAAGCCATCGGTGGTTCTTCAGTGTAAACCCTGAAACGCGGGCTATCTGCATCAGCAGCACCAGCTGATAATGAATAAATTCGGTGGTTTTTGACACAGGATTTTCCTAACGTTTCCATATCGTCACAAAATGAATATTCCGGATAAGTTGCAGTCTTTCATCTTCAATGATGTGCAAAGTGCGTTGGTAAGAACAGAGAGAAGAGCAAGGCGGGTTTCATCAGGCTTTTTTTGTATACATGGAAGCAGCACTGTACACCATACTTACAAAACACACTAACTATGGACCCAGGTATCTGTGACTTCGCGTAAATAAGAGCTGACGAAAGTGATCTGTGGAATCCGATAGGCTGTGCCTAAGAAGTACGTTTTATTATTACAGGCATTACCGGCAAGCTCCGGATGGAGATAATACGTCGGGAATAGTAATATAAATCTTTAAATTTCTGATTCCAAGGTTGAAGATGGAAAGGTGTAAAATATCAAAAAAACCTTGTATAAAGAAGGGTGTTCCGCAACGCTGTAGTTGTCCGAATATAGCGTTAGCACTTATTATATGAAAACAGTAGCGAAAAAAGCGTTTTTGTGATTCATGGCTAGTGCATTAAAATGTAATTAGTAATTTGGTGGAAAACAAATCATCACAGAATGAGACAAAAATTGCATTGTAGCTTTATGACCGAATGTTGCTTACACTTCGATCATTACGCATGCGCAGATCATTAGGCGGATGGATGGTTTTGGCGCGTATTGAGATGGTCATGAAGGATCGAGTGTTCTTATGAGTTGTTTTTAGGTGCATACTTGGGAGGGGATTATGTTGGGGGATTCCGATCGCTTCCGCTGTCACCAAAATGTGACTCATAATCCCCCCTTAAATTGACGTCTGTAAATTAAATAGAGAGGGGTGGACGCCGTGGCCACATTGATTACTAGGTGTGCAACAATTGAGCAATTGCCGGTCCTAATCATCCCACTATTCACTCAGGTCGGGTGGTACTTGCGGACTCGAAAGAATGAATGTCTGCTTCTGCGTTCAGTATACCTTATCACACAGGAATGAATAAAGGAGCACATACAGAATAAGACTGCAGAAGCAGGCAATTTATCTTTGGATGAATAATGAATTTTTCTCCATCACACATTTCGATAAAATTCTGTAAATATTTCAATGCGGAAAATTTGAAAGCAAATGTTCAACAATCGCGCGATTTAATACTTACAACCGGATATCGCGAGCAACTGAGGGTGGTAGGGTGGGTAGACTGACAAGCTCAGAAGAACCGACTCAAAAGTAATAACGGTTAGAAAGGAACTAGGAGCAGACGCACGGTATCGACCAAGTATTTGTAAAGTGGAGGTTATGCATGGGCCAGCAACAAGGTGAGTGCCTTTAAGCTGAACACGGTCCAAAAGTGAGCAAGAAAAGTGGACGCCACGCCAGATACGATTACATTATTTCAGAGTGAAGCAGTTTTGAGCTTCGTAGAAGGCGTCATGTTGGAAAGAGGTGTAAGGTAAAAACATTTTACACACACACGATGCACACGATGCAAGTTCAGGAATGTGAGAAAACCAAGATGGGGAAGTTCAGTTTATTTTTAGAGAGAGGACTGATCAACTGGTAGTTGAAACAGGAGCTAGCGAGTATAGCGTCGATGGAGACCAAGTAGAACTGTGGGAAATATGGAATAAAATGGCTGTTTATGGCAGGCCTCGGTTTTCTTTTACCGGCCCTTAGTTAGGATTAGAAGGATGATCAATCTCATCATTTCTTTTCAACTTGATACTGGATTGCATTCTCGTGAATGTGTTGTCTAGTCGTGAAAGCAGAAATGTAGAGCGTCCATATGACAATACAGTTTGTGATTTATAACGCGCCAAAGACTTGACCCTAACCTTGAGAAGCACATAAATGAACTGTGAATCTTTCTACTCCAAAAGGTGATCGGGGTGATTCCATGTGGGATGTACATTGCGACTTCAAGACGTAAACCACTCATTCTAAATTGGCGGGAGCCTGTTCAAACGTTCACCTCAGATGATAGCATGCTAGATATTGTCAATAACTGTACTTATTATATTGTATTATTGTATTATAGATGACTTGTGCATGCAACTCTGCCTACATTTCAGTCAAAAATGTGTTCACCGTTACAATGGGATAAAAAAAGAAACTAAAATTCATATACAACAATGATAAAACGTAAACAGATGTTCATCTTTGTGGGTTTAAATTTAGTTCGTTGCGGATGTCCACCGTGTCAGTGAGAATAAGAGCCAGATAGTGAACCGTTGAGTTGCGATAAATGCTTATGCGGGAGGGAAAGCAGCGAAATTTGTATTGGGTTCTAGCACGGGAACGGCAAGCAGATAAATCGGGATTAAGTGGATGACTGGGATCAGTGAGTATCTTATGAACGAAATTCTCACATGAAGTGATATGCAAATTACACAATTTTGTGATCAGAGTGTTTAAAAGAATAAGAGAAACACGGCTGATAATTACTAAACCGCGACGAGGAGTACTGAAATCTTTTCTAAGTAGTCCAGGGAAAATAATGGGCGAATAGTAAAGTATGACAGGAAAAATGCATTGATAAACAAAGGAAGATACAGTTTCATGCTTCACTCGAAATTTTCGTAGCTTTCGTATTTGAAAAGATAAGTGACATAGTCTACCAACACAAGCTAACGCATGAGGGGACCACTGTAGATTGCCATCTATGGTGACGTCTAGGTATTTGGTGGTGTGTTCTGATGATGATGACTGAGGTTTCCGAAGGATATTCGGAATGCTAAAAAGCATTCGAAGTCTTTAGAAGTATTCAACCGGAGACCGGATTGGTTCGAGAATGATTGCACTTGTAATAAACTGTCGGAAAATGATTCTGTTAGATTGGTTTGAGATGGCTTGACATAAGACCACAGCATCAGCATATTTAAAGGTTTTGGCTGGTGGGATTGAGGATAAGTCACTGATAAAAGTTGAGAATAAGTAGGGAGAGAACACAGCATCCTGAATGAGTCCGAAGTCCTTCACTAACGGTTTTCAAGTAGTGCCGTTTGCTTTTGTTCTTTGAATCCTTCCTGTGAAATAATCTTTAAACTATGACAGTAATTTGGTGGGGCAACCGAATGACTGCAACTTTTGCAGAAGAAGAGATCGTGGAATGGAATTGTTATGTCGTCAAATTGTTATGTTATACTCCGCTTATATCCGTTGCCTACTATTAGGTCGCACGTCACTATATCCCAGGTGAATACCACAAGTGCGAGGAATACAAGAATACAGTAACAATAGTAGCACACGGGAACACGGGAACAGCGGACTAGCACTAAGTCCGTGAGCGGATGATAGTTCTAGGAACAGAAGCTACGGAGGCGAAACACAGGACGCACGATCGGCTATCGATCTCGCCGGTATCCCAAAACGTGAGAGAGAAGACACGGCTTCAGTAGCACGGAATTTTAATGGCGTTGAGCACAAGTCACAAGTCACGAGTCAATTTACAAGTTTTACTCTGCTGCTTATATGTGACTGAAAATAACATTGATCAATGCAAGAGAACGAATGTACCAATGAAATACACAGCGAGCAATGTTCAACCGACCATGGGCTACGGACCAGACGAACGGAGAGGATGAATATTGTCGTACGACGCAATATCATTGATTTCTCTCCGCGAGATTAGTATGGATCCACGATGACCCTAATTTGGGTCGAATGTTTTGTAAAATTGTTTGATTTTGTTCACAGAATTAGCAAGTGTGCAGCCGGGCTTATCGTGGGACGAATGGCATTGATCTTCGTCCCAACAGGAATCGAAAGCGGAAGAATAATCAAGGAACACGACGAACGAACTTGTGAGAATTATTTAAAGATTTGCAAATAAATTGCATCACTGAAGAGACAGCATCCAAAGTGCATCTATTTGGCTTGTACACAAAGTGGAGGGGGTCATTAGGAACAATAAAACCAAACTACAAGCGGGTTAGAATAGCGCACTCTGCAAGTTTAAGTCCAAAGGAGGTGATTGCGATAGGACGAAAGCGTTTAGATAAAATGCAGGAGATGAAGAGGATTTAGAAAGGGGAACAATGGTGAACGGTCTCCAGGAACCCGGAATCAAACATGTGTAAATTGATTGGTTAATAAGGGACGCAAACATCTCTGTGACTGAGCCAGCGCAATATTTGAGCAATGACGAAGATAAACCCTCGAGGCCAACTGCGTTCATGATTTTCGTAGTTTTAAGAAAATAATAGACCTCCTCATGGGTGACCGGGTAGATAGGTGATCCGTTTGGTACGGAGACAGGAGATCATTCGAAGGATAAATGAATACAGCATTGGGGCTGTCCACGTCAATAATTTTGCTTGTTTTTCGTTTCTTCTGCCCACACAACAATCTGATCTCTTGCCATAACCGTCTTCCGTCTCCAGCTCCCAGAACTTGCTTTGCGAATGAGGCAATCAGTCTTTTGGTCTCTGCCCTGATTTGCCGCTTAAGCTATTTGACTGTGACTGTTTGATGCCTCTTGAACGCTAGTTCTTTTTGTCTTCTTTTAGTTTTTAACCGCGGAGAGCGTATTCTACCAGTATGAACTAAAACTGCTTCTACAGGACAGCATAAATTGAAAATCACATTAGCTGTTTCTGTAAAATGTTCAACAGAACGGGGAGATTTTTGAACAGAAATCCACGATGAGATGATAGCAAGAGATTTCCTCAGGAGGCTGAGAGGTTCCGAATTTTTATGTTCATTTGTTTTGTTTGAATAAAAGTGGGGTATCCTAACCGAGAGTAAACTTTTGGTCTGAGATATGGGAGACAGTGGTCACTAGTCAAGATTGGCGCCTTCTGTTTGAGAGGGTGATTAGTAATAACCTTGTCCAATACAGCATTTCCTCTGGTGGGTGTTAGAGAGGGATCTGATTGACTGAAAGAAAGTAAAGGTTGGGTTGATCTATGATTAAAATCACCAACAATCAAAATTAAATTATCATCAATGAAAGGAATAAATACACCGTAGAAAGTGTTAATTTCAATTTGTGAGCAAGAAGGTGCAATGTATAGATTGGTAATAATTGTGCTCCGATAAGAGGAGAACCTAGGTAGACATCAAGCAGTTAGGCAGTCAATACCACAAGAGGAGAAAGCAAACAACGTTTCGGACTTGTTGTCCAATTCAAAATTTCTGGTGAAGACTTGGATTGGGGAATCTTCAGAAAGGCAGAGAAGAAATCCTCATCCACTTATTAACTTTGAGTCCTCTGTGTCCTAGGCATAACATTGGTATTACTGCTATAGTGCCTCAGTACGGTCTGTCTTGTTGTACAGAAATAAACTGTTGAACCCGTTTCGCTCCCTAAACAGACTTGCATTAGTCATTCTCCAAATTACATGTACATTCTCCCAGCCATCCGTCATTATCTTCTGATCCGTGTTCAATTTCTCGATTTCTTATTGGACATGCTACACCTTAGTGTGAACTCATTGGGGCTCTATCGACTGGGCCGACTTTGTTCCGTCACCCGTGACCCATTTCACCTCCCCCCACCAATCCACACTCTCCTTACTCGTAACCCGTTCAGCATCCACCGACCGACACACGCGCACACAATTTCACTATTCCCGTCCCTCATGTGATTGGTGTTTTGCTCCCGTATATTTGATTGGCCGGCAGTCAGCCATTGACCCTTGTACACATGTGCGTGCCACTTAACGCGTTCTGACCGTTGACTTTGATTGAACTGCACACACTCGCAGTCGCTGAGTCGAGCGCATTGATAGCCTTTGCAGGCTCTTTTGGACACAGCAGAACGCTCCATTTGAAGGTCAAAGGATATATATACAAGGATATAAACTCCTTTAAAAAATAGAGGTGAACAGGGAAACCCGGGAATCACTGTTGATTTTGACGGGAAACAGTACATGAGGGTGATCACTCCTATTTGAGCTTGGGTACAGAGGGAAAAGAGATGAGAAATCTAGTTCCTAAACTACTATCTGATTAAGCTGTTCGAACTAATTGAAGAATGGTCTAATGTCACATGCAATATAAAACCTATCGGTTCGTGTTGAAGTTTGGGTGACCTTTGGGGATTCATGGTCTTATAAACACGACCTACTTCTGAAGTGAGGATTCATTGCTTCGCATAAAGGTTTCTTCTCATTTCTGATGAAATTCGGTGACTGGTAATGCAAAAGAAGATTTTGAGAGTACATGGGATTATAGTGACTTCTCTTATCTGTGGTGGATCGATGGAACTTACGCAATTAAACATAGTTCTTGGATTACAGGCCCGCTGTCTTTATGATAAATAATGGGGCCAGTTTCCTGAAATGATTTATTTGGGGCACAGTCTGGCGTCAGACGTGCGTGAAATATATACCTACTGAATTGAACACGTTCACAGAGGGTTTTCCGATCGGGCGCATAAGCCTTTTAGGCAAGACATACACATCGCGGTAGCTCACACCGACGAAGAGGTTTTTCTGTGGGAACCCCAGTGGGAGCGTTTGAGTCAAGAGTTTGACCAAAATGGCAGTGGGGCGTAGAGGTTCTATGTGGGAGCGTCTATTTGCTGGAAAACCAAGTCGGAAGCCACTCGATAAGCTTGAAGGGTGACACACTGTGTCGTGCCCACTACAGTTAAAGTACATTTGGTCGT
>UZAN01043260.1:0-15447 GCA_900618425.1 Echinostoma caproni
CAGTGTCTTCTATTACGGTGTCGGGCGCCACGCAGTTTGTATAGCCTGTAAAGGGAAATGGGAGATTGGTTGTTAACGGCAATTCGGTGTTCAATTACTGAACGTCAATCGGTTTCGATTTCACACTACACTGTGCTCAAAAATGACCTTGATTTCAAGGTTGACTTTGATTGAAGTGGTGTTTCTCGAATTTAGTGAGTTAGACATCAAACAGAGATTATTATTATGAAACCTTATTAATGCAATTTCCTGGGTTGTGAAAGAGTTTCATTTGTTTATCTAATAGAGTTACTATTATGGATTATATATTAGATAAAATTATGCCTCGTAACAAATAACCGTGATGGCAAGGGTTTATTGAAACATTTTAGGATAATTTGTGAGTCATTCCTTTTAGAAAATATTGCTTTGTCATACTTGATAATGTTTGTGGTTTTCATGTTGAGACCATTTATTCTTGGCACCTAAGGTCAGGCACGTTAAATTCACAATCATGCAGCCTAGAAATTAAGTAGATCGAAGTAGACAAGATATAAATAATTGGTAATGTCTAAAGCAATAATACAGGTGATAAATATAATGAAATTCCATTTGATCATAAAGAAAATATTTTAGTGCATCACAATCGACCAGTATTTATACGTGCATGTATTGGAACCTCACTCTCAGCCATTCACGTTTATCCACCTGAATTAGGCACTTCATCCACATTGGTCCCCGATTTTTAAACAGTATATACCACACATTGTCTGACAGATGCCAGACTCTGGTCATACATCCTTACCACTTGTTATTTATTGTATTCAACAAGCTTCATCATCTTTCTGAATTTGTTAACGGTTAATTAAGTGAAAAATTCGTTGTATTTCGTTCAGAATCATATTCGAGATTGAATTTGAAACTGTCCAAGTGAATCTGGCAAAACTTTACCAAAACTGATCATGCAAATCAGTAAGCATTAACTTGTGAAAAGGAGTGATGCTCGAAATTATTGGTTGTTTTGATACCGAATGGGCAATTAATTTTAATCGTCGGAGTTTGTTTGTATTTGGAATTCGGTCGAGTACTCGATTCACTCTGTATTCACTACTACGCGCAGTTTTCAGATCAAACAGCACCGTCCGCGGCCGAATTCGAAAGAACGTCGGACCACAACATCAGAGTGACACACCCACTCACACTCATACACACACACAACCATGACCAATCAACACATTGCGTAAAATGCGGCGCAAACCGACTTGCACGTATCCTATGGACGAGCTAGTCACATCGCAATCCGGCCAGTTGTCAGTCATATCTGTTCGCGGCCACTTGCGAACAGCATCCCTGTCACCTGACATCAACTTGTTTGCGTCAGCATTTCACCAGGCGTCCCCGGGTGACCGTTGATATATATATATATACCTACACATGCCCGTCGCTAACAAAACACGGATTGCGACCACCCCGAAACAGAATAATGCATTCACAATTGCGTGGCACTATCTTCAAGGCGGTAAGTTTAAGCAATTCGTAGGTTTGCTGCTTTAACTAGTGTCATTTATCGCATGGACTCAGTATTTTTACATGCTGCCTCTAGAACCCATGCACAGATTTACAGAACTTGTTAGCTTCTCAAAAAACAAGTAAATGTGTAGTCTCGAACGAAATACCGTCGTGGAGCAAACTCTTTGGTCGATCCACTAAAACTTTCCTTAGGTCATGTATTCCTCAACTCTGTAATACTGCACTGATAAGAGTTGTTTCTTGTTAGTATGTGATTTTTTAATAGGTGAGAATTGATAGGATGTTCACGTTTATTCGATTACCTCATTGTTTTGCCCATTTGGTCCCGAGCAACTGCATCTGAATCGCTCTCGTGTTCGTGGCTACGTGAACAAGGCAACGTTTCCGAATAGTTCTGTTTTCCGTTTTTGGGTGATCGCGTTACAAGCTAGTTTCAATGTAACGATATTGCTAAGTCCCCCAAAACTGTCCGTCAATTACATCACCTGAATGTTCCTCAAAACCAGCGATATTTTGTTTTGCATACCCAATCGGTATTTCATTCCGGCCTGACCGTGAACGAATGGGGCATGTGAACAAAAACATAGTCTAACTGGAATAAATTTATTTATCAATGTATCTGCTCGGAGATTATGAATATGTCTGTAGTCCTTCAGCCACCAAAACACGTAACGTCGGTTTTGGTGTATATGACAGCACACCCAACAGTGTTGCACGTAGGTATATTTCTAGTTTTCTGTTCTCGAGTTCAGAATCCAGTGGCGAGCGAATGGTGCTGCACGTTTATCGTATATCTCGGAAAAATGTTTAAAAGCACGTTTCTTGATCATCGGATGCAGCTGACTATCACGTTTCAGACCTATCAAGGCCACGAATAACAAAGCGTAGCGTTCGGCCCAGAGAGAGAGAGACGCATTTTACACACTATAAGACAGTGCTAAACTTGGACATTATGTGTCATTGCAAGGTTTCAATCTCGCCACTGAGCATGTTTGATTACATGTTGAAAACATTTACGCAGAAATTCATTTTTAAAAAGTTTCACTACTTGATTTTGGAGATTCTACCGGGGCATTTGTCACTTTGCTTGTTTTTTATCTTTAATTTATTCACATATTTTTTGGCTTGAGCATCTCTCTCAGCATATGCAAAACTCTAGTGTTGGAGTACTGTGGCAATTGAACTCTGCGGCTTTAAAAAACATTTAATCACATTTATTGCTTACTTTAGTTAGCTATAAATCCAATCGTTTAGGGGACAAATAAACCGATCGATTCCACAAGCCGGAAACATTCTGTGGAGTGGTGATTTCAGCTACTGTTTACTTTCAGTTTTACCCCAGGAAGCCGTATCAAATGACAATACGTGCTCAGGATTCAACGTACCATTTACACCCCTACAACCCAGATTCGTCCGTACATCACATAATGTGGAAGCCTGACAGCTTCGTTTCGATCTTCCAATGCTCACGCAAAATAAGTCACCGATGTAAGTCATTGTAGGACGGACTTGGTAGACGGTGGCAAGCGCATTAGGTATAGCTGAACTAGTAAGAGTTCGAGTTTTCTTTTAGAAGAAAACCAGTGGCTTCATCTGTGAAGAAAAATTCACTGTGTTTTATTCAAATAAAATCGATTCAGAATGAAAGAAATCTGTTCAGGAAAAAGCCAGTGACTATGGATTAATTGAGAAATAATGTACAAACGCCTGTCTTCAAAGCTCCATATTCATTCATTCATACAAAGCGTGCAATCTCGGGTTTCTTTTGACCTATAGAAATAATTTTCACGGAGTATCGATGAAAGAACTGGATTGGTTGAACTGTGTAGAATTTGACGAACGATTACCTTCCGTACTTTTATTATTCAATCGACATTTCAGTCGGAATATTCGCAGTAATAGCGAAGTGAAACGCCAACAATCCATACAACATGGGTGCGCTAAATTTATATTGACTTAACTTGAAAGTGAGGCTTGCTAACAAAAACATCGTTGATACAATCTGAACTGATAAGGCCGTCTCTACCTCTATGGAGAGAGAGAGAGTACCAGCGAAAATCAAATTTGTCTGGCATAAGGGAACCCACCAGTTATAATAGAAACTCATCCTATTGTACAACTCTCAAACACTCGTTCCTTTTGGGATGCATGGAAATAAGTTGTTGGGTTTTTATTTTTTTTGATGACACTTAAACTAGAACAACTGTTTTCCAAATGTACTTATTGTTGATAAAACAATACGTTATATTATTGTATACAGAGCAAAGACAGAAGATTTATTTACAACAGTATGGTGGAGCTGTCCGTTATAAGAGGGCTGAGGGAATTTGACATGACAAAACGTTTCCACTCCAGATTTGATTTCATTCGATTTTTTCCTGTGGAACCGAAGAAAATCGAGGAAAACACCAAGACCCCATAGAACATACCCATTTGAAGAAGTCATGAATGTTCTCATGTGTCTAACAAAGTAAACTGACATATATTTTGATATTAAAGGACGGTGGTTTGATAATTTTATGTAGCCACTAACGAGGATGATCAATTAATTAATGCTTCTTTCCAATAATTTAGGACATAAATGGTTCTTTTTTGTTTCAGGGGCGGGTAATTCCGCGTCCTGCCATCCGTGTTGTTTTGGCAGATGCGAAAGGTAGACCATGGATGATTCCGCTGGTTTAGTTATTATTGTGTATGAAGTTACTATGGTCAAGGTTGTGCGATAATGGAAACCCTGGTTTTTGGAGTCTGAGAATGCAAAGCGGTGATTTGCTACCTTTACTTTAAATATCAATAATTCAAAACACACGAGATAGCATGCGTTGTATGGATGAAGGAAAATAGGGCTTGGAAGACTTAGGGGTTTGCACGTTATTGATCAACCCCCCCCCTTCATTAATCACTGGATTCTTATGAAACGAATCGATTTTAAGAAAATGCTTTGTGCCTTTTNTTTTCTTCACAGGAGAAGCAGTCGAATTTCGTTTCAGCGGATTGAGACGGTTGATTTCTTTGTCCGTTTCCCAGAAAATATCGGACTTTACTCGTTCAGCTACACCTAATGCGTTTGCCACGGTCGACGATGTCCGTCCTACAATGGCTGACAACCATGAATGGCTTTTTACGGGCAGTGGAAGGGCAAAACGAAGCTGTCAGTCTTCCACACCAGAAGATGTACAGACAAATAAAGAGTTATAGGGACGTTCATTGGTCTGTGAGTCCTGAGCACGTATTGCCATTTGACACGGTTTCCTGGGGTAAAATTGAAATTGAACCGCAGCTTAAATCTCCACCAAAATGGAGGTTTTCCGGCTTAGTGAATCACTCATGGGGAAACTCTTATTTTAACTGTCCGTCCGTAGCGAAGGCCTAGATTTTCAGCCCTCAACTCCTCGTCGCGTACATTTTTGTAATCACGAGCGAAGTTCATATATCGGTTTGCATCCCTGATACGTTTTCACTCCGAGGCCATCGTTGTTTGGTCACAGTAGTTCACCTCATCTAACTTCGGCGACCACTGTCTTTAGCAAGGCATTAATGCTCCAGGTGTTTCTACGACCAATACTTTCTAATTGCAGAAAAACAGAAATTCTTTGACGTTTCTATGGCGGTAACATAGAGGTAGAACAAGCAGAGCAACACACGCACTGGATGTGAATCAGAGTAAAGCTGGGACGTCTATCGATTGAACATGATTCACCGATACCAGCGGAGTCTGATTGTCTAGGGGAGGTACACGGAGACACAGTCACAGCGACGGATACGCGTATGTCTAAGGTAAATGGCAGAGATATGCTATGGGATTTGGTGGATGTGTGACCGAGGCAGAATGCAATGTGCCCCCCCCCCCACCTTCGAGATGCGGCAAGAGTCTGGGAAATCTATGGTGAGTTCCTTTCATCCTGGCGTAACTATGAGGCTTGAACTGTAAGTCTATCTGACGACGATGATTCAATCGGGAACGCAGTTTGTAAAGATACTCTGATGACTTGAAATGATGATGACACTTGGAAAATTTTAGTTGATACTGAGACATATTGAATTGAAGAAGTAAATTTTATCAAAGGATAAATGAATATACTTTATACTTATTCGGGTTTTTATTCGGATACATAAGTACTTATAGATAAGATTCAAAGGCAGCTGAGCAGCAGCATGAAATACGCGATGGAAACGGAAATACTTGTGATTTATCTATGATTATTAAACAGGTAGACATAGCGACGAACATTTTTAAAGAAAGGAACGCAAACATATGTGGTAATTTGAATAAATTGCAGGTATTACTACGTAATTGTTCGCTTTCCGGTATGCAACGAAACGTGTTATCACAGGCTGAGATAACATCTATGGATAGAACTGATATGCTAGATTGCCTTCCCTTACCTGATCGATATATCGATTTTCATGTGCTTGCATCATACACTGCTATGCCTGTTTTCATTGTTGGGCAGCGGTGTATACGATAACTACTCCACCTTTACGACAAATTCCGATGTGATGTGATTGTCATCCGTCAGCACACAAATTTATCACAGACTAAACACCGGATGTCGTAACTGTACTGGTTGATGCACACAATGTCACAATATCCATCTCCGATCTTTCCCGACTGCATACGCCCCTTCACTTCTCTAATTCCAGTCGATAAAGCTCAATCTTTGATTTGTAGTTNNNAACATATGAATTTACGAAAAATGTACACTGTATGTACTTCCTACCCGGTCTGGGTAATGAAGCGATTGGGAGGACTGAAAACGTGTCCCTCAGGATAAACTGAAAACCTTATACAAACTAATAATTTGAACTCGTGTGAAAACCTTCAGTGAATTTACATTGCACCGGTTTACAAGGGCGATGTTATTTATCATTGATGTCAGTTATTTCTACGAGGGCTGGCAGAAGTTCTTATCACGCGAATACCAAAACAAAATATCTCTACGGCAGTGCAATCGAAAGGGACAATCATTGTTTGTGCCCTCCCCTATTACCCTCTCGTTCATCTGTGAGAACATTACACATTTCATTCAGTTCAGTTTAGAATACTAGCGGACGACCACAGATTATTGTCTGGTATTGTCTAGTAATGCGGTTTTAGATCATCTAATCAAAACGTGTTCACACACGGACTATCGTTGTCTCGATTTCAAGTCCATAATCTGAGAGCGGGTGAGAGGGGGAAGGGAGAATGCAGAAGTTCGTCCGAGCGCAACTTTTTTTTTTTTATTTGATGTGACTCTTCTGCTCTTGGATCAAGTAACACGTCATTTTTTGTCGTGGATATTGAAGCCGGTGAACCAGGCTTATTTGGGCATAGTAAGCCAACGAGGACTGCTTCGGTCACGGCTAGTGTCCAAACTTGGATTTTCTTCTACTGATTCAGTACAATTCGATGCGCAATTCAGCTTTATTAGACATCGTTTTCTGAACGAACTATTATTAAACTCGATGTACGCGTCCTGCGAAAAAAGACAAAGGTTAACTGGACTGATTTGATCTAACGAATCGATCGACTACACACGTTAAGAGTAGAAACTGAGATCCGGTGGATAGACCATGGGCATGGCATGTACTTCATTAATGATAAGTTTATCGTATTTACGTTCGATTAGCATAGAAGAAACCATCTTTACTAAATTAATGAAAGTCAATATAGAAAGAAGACAAATGTCGCGAGATTTTACCATTTCATTTAATCTTCTCAGTCGCTGATTTGAAACAAACAGGCACATATAAAGCACATGGGATTAATCAATTATGGTGAACGAATGTAGAGTTGACCTTCCACTTCTAAATTTAGTAATTCTTGTATGCCTGTGCACGTTCGTTTACCATAATTGTTTAATCTCATGTGCTTTATATGTGCCTGTTTGTTTCACGTCAGCGACTGAGAAAATTAAACGAAATTTTAACATCTCGCGACATTGATGAAAGTCAATACCTCACACTATCAGTCAAAATGTCTTTGAACGTGAATGAAACATCATAATAACAATGTTGGACTTGTTATTATAGCCGACAAACACATGATGACAGAAATCTTACGCGAAAAGTACTTCCCACGAATGACCGCAAGAAATCTGAATGGAGAAACCGAGGGTCAATGTACCTCGGCGTCAACCGTTTTGGGTCTCATCAATAGTGCTGATGCATCGACTAAACTAAAAAGCTGGTCATATTTGTATGTGCTACTCCAAGGAACACCGGAAATCTGTCAAGACTACTCCCCTCTGTCCATGTTTACAAGCTTGCTGTTACCATTGATTGTGAATCACCGAAGAATTGAGCTCCGTCGATTCAAGCTCGGTCTAGCCGTAAAAATCCTTTGTACAGTCGTATTGAATCCTGCGCTTATTCTCTGATGATGTAGGTAAAAATTATACAACTGTAACTTTCCATATGACACTGAGAACGTTAATTACGCATGTCATCGCAGAGTATATCAATTTGGACTAATGGGTTTCGAATCAGTAGATGGATGGTGATAGACCTCACCAATAATTTCTAGGTTTCACGATATAGATGAAGTGAATTGTCGATCGGTTAGCAGTAATAATACAGCGCAAATTTATCCCACACCCCGCACACGTACATACAGACACCGGGATGAAAAAGATACTAAGTTTGAGAGCTAGTGTTCAGTAATCGTTTTATTTCTTTTCAGGTTGTTAGTTCCCCACATGTCAGATTACTTTCATGATTCATTAAAAATCGATTAACTCCGATTCACTGTTGCCAGCTTTTGAACATCAATCGTATGGGTTTGAGGTAGCTCTTTCGAATCTCATTCCGAAGGTTTATAATCCGATCTCCGATAGGGACAAAATTCTCACGACCGCCAACAGGAAACGAAACAGCCGCCCAAAGTTGTTCGTCCGTCCTGACAAAGAATTCCATCACCGATAGAGCTGTGTAATACCTTTCAGAAAATTTTGTATTATGTAGGACAAATGGGCATTTCACGATAAAAGTTTCTGATGTAACTTCATGATAGTTGTCTCGTTGATCTCAAGATTGGCTTGTTCATTTTACTCTATTCAAAACATTCTTCATTTGCACCGCTCATACGATTTATGAAGCTCTGATTAAACTTCCTATGCAATTGTAACTTGAAGAACTTCACAGAGCAATTGGTATATTTCTTTTCTTTCTATAAACCAACATTTCAGATAGATCGGTGATGTCAGTGATAACTGTGAGACTCTGGAAAGCTAGGCCAGTAAGAATAACAATCATACATGAGCTTGATATCATCTTTTCTCAACAATCTGAATATCAGCTAATAGCAGTATTTACCTGTCTCGGCTCCGAAGACCGTTTGAAATGCGATGTGATTTTTTGATATCCTTTATTCACTGGGAGTCAAACATCTGTTCTATGTATTTCTTCTTTAATGTAATTCTAACCGACAGGTTTGAAAAAGCACGCAACACAGTGTGTATGGAACAAAAGGTGTGGAAACCGGGTGATTTAGCAGACAATGAAGGCTTTTTTCTGATCGGAGCAATCGTATCTATTTAATTTACGGGAATTGAATTCAAAGGTGTTTCGAACAATTCAAGTTCAAAAAAAAAATCAAATTCTCCAATTCCCAATCTTGACCACGTTTCTATTGCCTTCCTCTCGAACAATTTGTAGAAAACCATACTGAAGAATGGCCTCGGTCTATCCGGTCGTCTTCAATCCTCTTCCTGTTTGACTTCGTTTGTTTCGCGAATGGCAACTGAAACGAACGATCAAACAAAACCAGTTTGTCCGGTTAATTCGTGGAATGAATGGGATCCACTGGAGGAGATTATTGTGGGTATTCCAGACTACGCTACAGTCCCGCACTTGGTTCCGGAAGTTAAAGTATGTTTACTTTGTTTGTGTTTAGGCGTAGAACATTCTTGCTTCACTTTCAGCTTTCTTCAATTTGGGTGCAGCGACGTCACAATAGTGCATTAGTCTTACCTATTTCAAATAGGACACAAAATCCAAGAGGTTAATGATGGGTTTCAAACGAATCGTTATCAAACACAACCACTAGGTAACAAATTTAGCAAACCACTCCCGTTGTTTTCTTTTGACCAGTTAGTCCCGTAATTCGAAAATGCAACAAGAAAGCTATGGAGTCAGAAAGCTATCGACAACATCTTACATAATATTCCATTGCGTACCACAGTCGTTTTATCAATCAAAAAACATGAACAATTGACGTGAAGCACAAAACTTTGTGTATGCATAACATAGTACTTATTCATTCTTCTCCATTTATATTTTATAAAACAATTATAGAGTGTAGAATATGATTACGGGTCACAGACATTGTCTTATTTTAAAATGTGAAACCTGTCTTACGTTTCACAGTCGAATGTTGACAAAGTATTGAAAATCAGTTCTTGTAGCTCGGTGAACAGGCGAAATGGAATAGTCGAAGGTGTTTTCGTTGGTAAACAGATTCTGATTATCGCTATTGGCTTTAAAGTAGCTTCACTCCAGCTCCCGGGGCAATAGGCCGAAGCACATTGTCTGATTTAATTCCGTGGATTCGCTGATTTCACTCCCATCTGATATCTGTTTATATGGCGGTTAGCTCTCTCTAGTGATATCCAAATGAGACCGCTTAAAATATTACCTTTAATCTACTTCTAAGACGTTTGTGGATTGACAATTTGGTTTACTTAGGGTGTCAATTAAAATGTACGGTATTTTGGAGTTCTGATTCCTAAAATATGACCAGTTCTGCCAATTGGTAAGTGTGGATGTATGTTATTTGTATCCTGATTTGAACATAGGAACCATGAAGTGATGGAATAACGGTTTTACACACGCTTTTTTCTTATTAAAAACGTTTACAACAGACGCGCATTGCCTCCAGGTTTTCTCATAAACATTTTAGAGCTAGATATGACCCCTCCCCATTCAAGAATTCCTTGACATTGGTTAAACTTAAAGGAGTTGACCTGGACTCCTCACGGTTTATTTAATTACTAAGGTAAAATTAGTAATTAATTTCAAATGCTATCTAACAGATCGTTCAAACGGAATTCTTGCAAATAAGCGCTGCTTTTGTTGGTGGCAAACCTCTTCTACCGCAGTTCCATTTCATCGTCACAGGAATGGGAGCATTTACTTTGAAAGAATGATGGTAAACGTTTGTTATTTACAGAATCATACTACTGTCGAATATTAGGAGTAAGTGATTTAGTGTAACCAAATCACTCGCCGGTGTTTTGGAACAGCAAGTATACAACAAGTAGTGTATTGCTTGAACATTGCATTATAACACTTTCCAGTTTAGTAATACAAATGATTTAGGCTGCAATAGAAATAACGTGTTCAAGATTAGTCATCGGAATCATTTCGCATTTAATAGCTAATTTTTGATGATTGACCCTGACTGATCATTTGGTAGATTTACTTAACGTCTGTTTAGTTAATCGATAGGCGCACATTTCAGTGGCAATCAAGTAAAGACGGAGTGGTGTGCCAGTGAAACACGTCAAACATTTAGATTATCGATCATCAGCTCATTTTGCATCTATCAAACATATTATCCTGATAGTGAGTCGCACACAAAACATACAATCCACCATTTGTGAGTTCACTTCTCAATCCATTATTTCCAGAGGAAGTTTAGGATTGTAGCACGATGCATATACCACCCAAAATTTGGGAATTAAAACCGAATGAAATTACGAGAATATTTTCCATATTCTCTGATCGGCTCCAAAACTTTCTGTTCATTGTGCAATTACATTTTACCTATGTTAAACAAGTTCCATACCTTGTCGTAGATGTTTGTTTCAGAAATTAGAATGATCTTCAAAAGCTTATGGTTGTCATGGAAACCCAATATTTATCTGAATTCACTTTTGTCATTAAGGTACATAGGTAGATCAGTGCAGTTCCTAGTGTTCACGATTTGACGAGGTTCTCGATCTAATTGAAATAAAATTGAAATGCCCAGCACGATAACACAGAATCTTGCTACTAGGGGTCATGTTGCATGAACGGAACATTTTCCTGCAATACTTTAAAACTGTTACAAAATGCTCTTACATTTTACTGATCCCTGCGCAACCAGATCTGTGTGGCCGAATCCAACTGGGCCTTTTTCGAGAAGAACGCGGGTAAATATTGGGCCGATGCCATGCCTCGAGATCATTGGGATCTATTGTGCCGTCAAATTAATGAATTTGTGCGCAAACTTGAACTGGAGGGAGTAAAAGTGATTCGCCCAGAACCGGTGGATCATAGAAAGTCCTACAGTCTGCTCGGTTTTCAATCTCAGGGTGAGACATTTGTACTCGTGATTACTGTTACTTTTCACTCGTGCACCAACGCTAGGTGCATTTCTCCCTCTTTTAACTGGTACAGTGTGATGTTCAAGGAAGTAATCAGTTGACAGAATTCTTGGTTCTCATCCATTTCATGATATTTTGACTCAGTGCTTCGAGTTGGCACATTTATTTGATAGCGTAAAGGATTCTGCTGAAGTTGTTGTTAATGAACGAGTTCAGAAATTGTGGTTGAAGTGAAACACATTGCACTGTTGGAAGAATGCGAAAACGGTTGCTATAATTGGTTATTGAGAAATCAATTTCAGTTGTATTTTACTCACTTTTGCGTTATCAGTCTGTCTACAGTGTGCATCAATCGATAAAAGGTACTGACGAAAATGATCATTGTGCCCACGTTACATGGTTGATTCATTTTGCACTTCCCGAATTAAGATGATAGGCCATAGAATGGGTGAACCCAAATTGTCCCCCGTTTTCTTATGGAAACCGGCAACTTAGCTTGCTGAATTAGCAAAGGCATCCGCAGGCTAGACAAAATCAGCGTCCATGTTTCATTCTAGGAAATATTAACTCACCACTACCACCATCACAGAAAACAGCACTTTCTCAAGCAAAATTTTAAAATTCAAAACAAAGCCCAAATGCTGCTGTCCTTTGTGGGACAAATTTAACTCAACTACTTTCTTCGTGAAGATATTTCCTTTGCAGTTCAGGCTTCGTTTGCTCTATGCACGACGAGTTGCTATAAATAATGATTTTTTTTAATTTGATGGAAGGACTTCGATTTCATTTTTAGGTTTTTAACCCTCACGTTCATGCATTAAAAATTTCAATAATAAATTCAGGCTACAGTAAGAATTATTCATATGTTTCAGGTTTCTACTCTGCCATGCCACGTGACTTTCTGCTTGTGGTCGGAGATGAACTGATCGAAGCAACTATGACCTGGCGTGCGCGGTATTTTGAGTACGTGTCCTATCGCCCAATAATTATGGATTATTGGAAACGAGGTGCAAAGTGGACGGTAGCACCGAAACCGACAGACTACCAGAAGTTGATCAATCAGGTATTGAGAGAAGGGATGCAGATCGATTCAAGCAAAGCACTGGTGTAATTTTATCGATCTCAGTCACCTTTCAATAAATATTTGATGGTTGGGTCTATAAATTCACACGAAACTCAATGAATCCTCTTAAAAGTGATATCTCTCAGCATCACAACTATTTCTACAAGCTCTTAATTTTCATTTGGTCGTACGTTTCACCTGGTGAGATTTTGCGGTTCTACTGGATATGTAACTAAGTTTCAAAGCATCGAAAAACGGTTTTCGTAGCTCGGGTGAACGAAATTCCATTCCACCTGTTCGCCCAGAGCTTGACAATTTGTTTGCAAACGTTTTATCACACCAGCCCAAGGTGACATCGTCAGTGCTTATGGAAGTGGCCCCCTTTCACAAGCACTAACGATGTCACCCTGGGCTGGTGTAATAAAACGTTTGCAAACAAATTGTCAAACTCGGGGCGAACGGGCGGAATGGGATAACACTAAGTTTGAAGAAATCGAAATATATAAGAAACTGTACTTTTTTCCAACCAACATTCACATAAACTCCCTAAGTGTATTTTGTTTCAAACCGGACGTGCTCTACCATCAGTGATAAGTGTTTACCATTTATTGATGTGCTTACATTAACAAATTTTCACAATTGTAGCACGTCCTCCTTAACCAACGTCTCACACATTGAACGTACCGTATTCAATTGTCAAATCAAAGAACACAATTCTAGGATTCGCAGTTGAATTTAATTCGCAATTGTTTAAACAATGTTTATGTGTTTAGCGATTCAGTGTACTCAAAAAAGAAACGTCGTTTATTTTGGTCCGCCGACAGTGGACATGGTAGTTTTATTAAGAGTGAAATGTTGTCAGAAATAGTGATATGATTTATGGGAATAGTGCTATGCAACCCAAAAGTGTCTAGTCATTTGATTTTACATGCTTTATACTTATGTCAATGCACTACACACTGCATCTATATTTATTTGCGTATAGGGTGTGTGAGGTAATGAAGGGCGGGTTGAGTGTATTATACGATTGGGCCTTGAATTCTAAGCACGTTATGTACGGGTTTCCTTGTGAGTCATTTATCGTTTTTGAGTAACTGAGGATGCCTCATACGTCTTTCGATCTTCCTTCACATACATTGCGTTGGATCGACTTAATTTTGAACTGCTAAATATCTAATTGTATGACATTATGTCAACATAATAGCAAAATTGTGGTGTGGTAAGGTCAAATAATAATATATTTTTTCAAATTCCACAAATTTAGGCACCCACAGATGTCCAATTATTTGTGGAATTGCCGGCCCAAATAAAACGGAACAAAATTGCATTATGCGTATGACACAACTAGAATGTACGACACAGGATTAAATTTAGCGTTTATGAGGTGTACAATGGTATTCATACTTTTTGAAATTGACTTTCCCGATCTTCCCGAGTGTATCCAACATATAACCAGTTGACAGATAACAATCGAGATTTAAACAGACTTAAAGGTTCTTAATAAGCGCAAATGTCAAAACCTATTTGTCTTTGTTTCTATTCTCTGACGTTCCTTTTGGACCACCATTACAGTACAACACTCATAGGATCGTATCGCTGCCATATTTTGTAGTTATGTCTGATTTCCAAGAAGTATTGCTCACCGACACTCCTTCCATTCCTAAACACATGCATCTTTGGTTGTAGGAAACGGCGAAACATTTGGAAAATCACGTTTCCGATAAGTCAAACATAGGCCACATCACCACCGAGTCCGAACCGTGTTTCGATGCAGCGGATTTTATTCGAGCCGGTCGTGATATATTTGTTCAACGCAGTCAGGTGAGGTAATATGTTGACCCATTCGCTTATCAATGGGAAATTGACTGAAATAAGCATTTTGTCTATTATCAATAATGCACAGATTTTATCAAGGGAACTAACAAGTTACTTTGCAAATCATCACAGTGGATACTGATATGCAAAACGCTGTTAAATAATACGCACTAACCATTGCATGAGGTAAGCAAGTTGAATCAAGATAATTTCTGCTAGGCTTACGGTCCTATCATCTAATCTCAGTGTTTCCTCCGGGATCGATTGAAAATTAATGGATATCGATTGCATTGAATTACAGTAATTTATCTCAAAGTCGCTACTACTATGGTGATCATTGCTTGAACTTGTTTCCTGCCGAACGATTGTAAGCCGAACAGTTGTTGCTAGCAATAACCTTAAAGTTCTTGAAGCAGAATAATTTGTAAAGACTGACCAGTTGTTTCATAGTTTTTAAATCGGTCAAGGCAGTACTAGATATTTTGTTGGAGTTTAACAGTATGTCTGCCATCCAGGGCCAGATCGGTGTTTACTGAATCTGAAGAAGCTGCGCAATTCTAACGACTCTGTTCAGTTAGCTGGATTGCACACACGCAGAGTCACATCAGTGGACAGCTCTTCGGGTGAAGTGAAAGCTGGTTGGGAATCACACAAAATTCAGGCTGAATAAACGAATTTAGCGGACTGGTAACGTGCCATATATATTCATCAACAAACATAGGAAATCAACTATGGAAAGCTTTGACTGGAATTGGAGCGACATTTGATGTC
>UZAN01043260.1:21933-40190 GCA_900618425.1 Echinostoma caproni
GGCGATTTTTTTACCCTGCTTTTACAATAAACGAACAACTGGTCGGGAACGCATTTTTAAAGGATTAATGAATGAACGAATTTTATGTGGGCACGAATGCTCTTGTACAAAACCGTTTGTCACGTGTTTCACTGTACTGCAAGTTAGAGTTTTTCATAACGGGTTTGCAAGCTCTCTTAATGTTGAGTATCCAATGGCCATTAATCCAATTACCGATTTTCTGGAAGCTGACTTTTTGGGTTTTCACGATAATCAGTTTCCTTGTTCCGCATATAAATAGGACAAACTCTACTCGCTGCTCACCCATCAAAGGTAACACTGAAGTAAGTATGCGTTGAGAAAAGAAATCGAAGAATAAATAAGTTTTTAATAATAATAGTCATTTCGGCACATTCAAAGCTGATGCGTGATATATATATATATATATATATATATATATATATATATATATACTGGATGCGCATATTACTAAAGGAACAACATTTCAAACTAAAAGAACAAACCAAGATCAATTTCGGCCACGGATCGACACAAAGCACACCTATACCTTTTCAACTTCAAATGAATCCACCGTAACTTCAGGTGAATCCATCGTAACTTAAAGTGAATACGTTGTAACTTCAAGTGAATCCAACCAATCGCACTCCATTGCAAACCCCAACAAGATGGTTGGTGTTTTGGCCGTCAACTGTCACCGATTGGTAAGGGTCTGTCTAAACTCCCTGCAGTCTGAATGAACTCACTTCCCCGTAAACAAACAAAAGTACTTTTTCAGTGAGTTACCGAGCAAAGATGAATGTTCCGATGGTGTAAGGTGCGCCGTTCTCACCCCCCCCCCTCCCACACACCCGTTCTACCCGGGTTCTTGATCGTTGATCGAGTGTGCGTCATAGCTACGAATGAACCAACCCGGCGTTAATTCACCTCTGTCGGTCCGGTAATGAAGCGAATCACGTCAAGATGGATCGATAAGTCGCTCACCAGATGTGAATGAGTGGTTTCAGTCTAAGCCCTCAATAACCCAATGAGTAAATTCCGTTTAGACTGAGATTCTCTCGAATAAAACCAATTCATTTGAATCAAATATGATTGCTTACGTATTTCTGACATTGAAATGCACGCTTCACAGGATACTTAACAATGGTAATAATGATGAAAAAAGTGACAGTATTTCACCTGACTAGCAATATTAAATTCGAAAACATTCACTAGCTAACAGAAATCATATTTTAC
This sequence comes from Echinostoma caproni, assembly GCA_900618425.1. Lineage (NCBI taxonomy): Eukaryota > Metazoa > Platyhelminthes > Trematoda > Plagiorchiida > Echinostomatidae > Echinostoma > Echinostoma caproni. Next base: position 23,167 of record UZAN01043260.1, read on the forward strand.
TTTGTCATTCCCTGGCTGATTAATACATCCAATCCACAATGCCAATGACAACAATCTGTTACCTGAGGCTTCTCCCTTCGTTACTTAACTTCATCGCCTGGGTTCTTATCTTTATTATATCATTGGTCAACCCGTCGCATCTTTTCACATACTGGCTACTGGCGATCGTTTACAGCTCAGTGAATGAGACAGGCGGTGATATGAATGAGTTACAGTTATCCATGTACCCACAAGCGATGATAACTCTGTACTGGGTCAGTAAAGTAATCTACCCACGGTTGTCGTAATACTGAATGTGGACCACGAGAAAAGGTTCAGTGGCACCGCGGATGCCACTTTGCAGCATATTTCCCGTATGTGTTACCACGAAAGATTGTGTCAACGTGCTACCCATCATACATGTGCAAAAACAGTGGATTTTTCTACTCTGAACTGATCTGGGCGGTTGTGTAGATATTACACAGCATTACTCAACTTCTCTGTAGTCACTGGCGCTTTCCGGACTGTATTCACTTCGCTTTGAACCAGCTCGGTTTGTTGAACATAATGCATTTTTCACAGACGAAGTTGCCGATTTTTATTTTAACGGATTAAGACGGTTGATTTGTTCGCATGATTACCGAAAATTCAAACGTGATGCGTTTAGTCAAAACAAATTTTGCAGTGATTAATAACTGTGCGATGTTTTTGACGAACACACAAACACAGATGCGTATACACGAAGTGAACAATTTCTTACATTTTATTGTTCTCCTCCCAACCCCCAGGGATTTGTCTTTCACATAAACTGTAACGACATGGTTATGAGTTATTGAAAACAATTGTTCGTCGGAAATTGTGTTCTCAATGCGGGTATGGGCATATTTCGAAATTTGAAACAAAGCAAATCATCAGAGCAACTGATGTGTGATGTGACTGCCCAAATAATGGCGAGAAATAATAAAAACACCACAAGATCAACAATCTATATTGTTAGTACAACAGTATTCGACTATCACTGCTTATCCAACGGAGATGTATTTCGTGAACAACATGCCAGATGATATTTCGTTCACGAAACATTGTCACCTGTTCTGATTGGTCGTGGTTTCTATTCTAGCTACCTGGTCAATAACAGTTGTCAGGTTCTGGTTCATGAAACTGAAAAGCGAAAAACTTGGCTATCCTCAGAATTTCGGTGCACGTTCCGGTATTTGAAGGGATTGATTGATAAAACAGTTGAGTGGAAGCATGTCCATAATAGCTAACGTCCGTCAGCTTGGATTATCTCTTGATGCGAACGTGGAACACGGTGAACAGTTTAATAGGATCAAATGATTTAAGCCAGATAGATTTAAACTCAAAGTTACGGAATCCTCGTGGTGTGGATTGCACAAGCTCACTTTAGGCTATTCAGGCGCACTTGCTTAGAGAGAAATGTCTTATTCCGTTGTGGACATATGGTAAAAACGGTCATTTCAATTGGTTGGTAGTCGAATAGTAGAAGTTATATTGCTGCTTCTCTAAGTACACACAAAAAAGTAGAATGCAGTCTGCAAATAGCACCAGCCGGATAGGTATCTGAACAATGAAGACGCGTGTATCGATCGACCATAACTCATTGGTGTCAGCGAGAAATGACACGAAATGACACACGTACAGATGCGTACCCCGGCGGGTAGGGAAAATGTTTAAAATGTGCCTTGTGTGTCTGAAGCAGGACACAACAACGTTTCTTCAGGCGCTTCAAAAATCTTGGCCGAATGATGGTTTTACAAATATTACTGTAAAGCGTGAACAGTACATGGAATTGACAAGTTTAATGCGGTCAACGGGACAACTTGAAACAATGCTGCGGCAACTTCAGAGGATATTGGGAAAATTTGAAATGGTACTAGCAGTACATCTTGATTTGAAACAGCTTAAAGTTGATTTGAAAAAAGTCATTTACGCCAAAAACGAGTATTTTGTTTTGGATGCATATCAAGAGCACAATTATCTTCTCAATGAAAACGTAATATCACGGAGAAAATAGCCTGTTAGATTATTTTAAAGGCAGAAAATTAACACCAAAAGAAATCTAAAACACTTCTACCAATGTTTTATTAGTTGTCAGGAGTAATTCTCAGGCCTTCTCATCGGGTCCGTTCACGCAACGTCAAAGACAATGGCTTGCCATGGAGATGGTGGTGTGTGAATTTAGGGACTTCATTCTGGTTTGACTAATAGCACACTGAAGCCTATTGATAAAATCCCACTGAAATGCTCATCGTTGAATCCGCATAGGTACATGCAGTGTTTGTACGGAGTATTAATGTGGATAATGACAAACCAGTGACCCAGAGTGTGTTGACATTCATCGAGAAATTCTATTGACAAGTTTCATCGGTTTGCGCAATAATTCACGCGATAAATGCAGTGGACACTGAATGACTTGCTGCATCTCGTTCAAAGACAAGACAGCTGCGGCGATTTGTACATAAGATGCCCAAGTGAAGAGGAACACATTGACCAAATTTGTTTTGCCGATTTTGTGAATCTCATTTAACACATATCAACGGACAAACGACATAGACAAACACAAATATGGGAAAGGGGGCAGACTGAATGCGGTATTGGAGGACGGACAAGTGCATGCAAAACACACCAGCATGGCAAATTTTGTCGCGGTATCCGGACAAACATTGCAGGACTACGATGCGTCTCACTGTCGAATCCTCTCTATTGGCGAACCAGACCGAATACCGTGGTAATCAACCAAACGCGTTATAAATATGTGACAGTGTTTTTTGCGAATATCTCTGTGTTGGTCAATATTGACATTCTAACAAAAGCAACCAATCTAGGACCCATACATACGACCGTAAAAATGGACTTCGTCTGAACGGTTTCGCTTTTCACTCCCCAAATATTTCATTTCTGTACCCCAGGGCTAAGCAGTATTACAACCATTTGTCTAGTTTCAATCAATGGCAATCGGCCAATAAGTATCTCCTCATGAGGTTCTGATGAAAGTTCATATCCGATTCAATTCATAAAATGAGCAGAACTGGGAGAAATTTTACTCTGCACAAAATTAATTTATGCAGTGAGAAGATTCGGCGGTTGGCCTCGGGTTGGTGATTCGGTACGAAAGTCAGGAACGTGTCCGTTCATCAGCGGTCCTACGTATAGTTGCCAATCAGATGGATGCCTACTTGTCGACTACTTGGGGGCAGTTAAAAGAAAAAAAATGATGTAAAACTACCGGGGAACACTGTCTAATTGTGGTCTCTTAGTATGCTTGCAGCATGGCTCACTCCAGTGAGCTGAATGCGCCACCCGTCAATCCCCATGTCATTATATCTGTTTCACATTTGTGCCAACTCGGGATTTCCAGATTGTTAGCAAGCCACTACGGCAAATAGTGCGATGGGAGATAGCTTTTCACTCAGAGACAACTGATGTAGACGCTGTCACTGTGTTTGCTGACCGCGTCGGAATAGTGCACATTGATGGCTAATAAGGGGTTATTAAACACTGCGCGTGGATAGAAAAACATTGCAGCTGCGTTAAGGACAGTTTAGGGAAACACACACGGTCTTGGCGACCATTTGCACGGCAGTGCAAAGTGATCGGTTTTCTTTGAAATGATAGATGATTGGAGTACACTCTTTTGAGACTTCACGTACATAGCAAGTAGCCAAAACGAGACCTATTCTTGCAAAACTGACAACAATCAGGACCATCTAGGCTGAATCAAGAGTTCACTAACAACCTCCAAGATTTTCAGCAAAACATGTGAAAACGTAAACCGTCACCGAAAAAAGATTAGAGCAAATATGCTTTGTTTGGCTGGAAAATTCCCTTTCCTGCAAGGAAATGACAAAGCGAATACAAACCACTTCATTCTGTTTATAGTTCAGAAGGAGAAAACGGATCACGACGTGTATTCAACGAGTTGTTTGACACACCGGTCAAATACTTTGGGTTTCTTGGGGAACTGTGTACGAGCTTTGTACAGGACTCCCAAGTTCAAAGTTCCAGAGGCTCTTTCTGCTTCAACTTCTTCTACTTCGATTTAATGTGCGTGGGACTCTACTCTACTGCTGCAGCTGACAATCTGCAGCCCTATCGTAAACGTAATAAGATAAAGATACGATGAGATCATGTACCGAGATAAATGTAGCTCGGGTATCGCTTAACAGACTTTTTTGTCTCTAGGAAATTCGTTTTTGAAACCAACGTACAACAGTGTATCCATATGAACAGAAAGATGGAAAATGATCTCGATATATAATATCCGGTTAAAGTTTGCAGCTGAATCCTGACAAAGTTCTGTTTCGCCTTAATTCACAAATGAATGTAAAGTGACAACACAACCAGTTATTTTCTCAATGATTGGCAGATATGGCTTTCAATCAACCCCATAGCTCAACCTGATAATTAGATCCAAAATATCGATTTAAAAGGTTTCTGTGAGTTGCCGAATATTGGTTGTGACGTTATTCTTTGATTAGTCAGATATTTCTTGCCGTGTAGCGAATAATAACCTTCACTGACCGAACTTAATGTTTATATGAAGAACTCATCGTGTAAATGAGACCCAAGGTGAAGAGCTAGGAAGCACTGAACAGCTGTTTCGATCTGGTCTGGTCCCATCAGCAGTGCCAATCTATCGACCCAACTAGGGGACGAACCCGGGATCTCACAGGTAGAAGGCAAGCATACTACCCACTCGGCCACTGGGCAGCTAATCAGACCATTTCTCATTTGAAATACACACGATATAGCAAAACCCATGTTTTACCCATCATTTACACGACGAGTCCTTCGTATAAACAAATCAAATCCTCCATCTTTCTCATATAAAATTAGATTTCCATTTTATGCATTGATCTGTTTATTACTGATCGAGCTGTTTATTTTGAATATAAGTAGAGGTGATATCCCATTTGATGAAAATAGAAAAATGAATGATTAAATACATCTCAGTCCGCTAAAACACTCAGTATGAGTCATACACAATTCATACGTTTGATCTCATCCAGCCGAACTGGATTCAAAGTGTAATAAACGTAATGGAGTCTAATACCAATATACGTATTAATATATATGAGTATTTTAAAGGAAACATACTATTTTGCTTAGTTGCACTAAGGTTTTGCTTCAACAGCGACCAGTGTTTCATATTTTGCATATCTGGTCATTTTTTACAAGTGTGTTACATGAATTTCACATTTAAAATAGTATGAAAAGATTTACTGACTAGTTGTGTGAAAGACTCGACAGTCTTCAAACGCGGGCATAGAAAAGCTACTGATAGTTTCAATTCAGCCAATGTACTACCGTAAGTAAGAATGATACCATGTTGCCGTTTTTGAACGATTCTTCAAGGTTGTCTGACATACAAACAAATAGAATAGGAAATGTAGGCAGGAAAGAGAATTCATCGTTTTGTGTTATTGTTTTGATACAACAAACGTTTTGTGATGGGAAACATTTAAAGCCGTTGTAGAATGTTTCTTATCATGACGGCTTCAATACAAATACCTCGCAGTTGTACTTATTGATGCGCACTTCATCAGCACTTTAATTATCAGAATAGTGCCTTATGTGCCGTGTATCCACTTACGAAGCCCGTTGATCCAGAAGCGATGGTCCATATTTTCGACAGGACTGATTTGGTGCAAATTTTTCAAAGATGCTTTCTCATAGAGGTAATTAATAGTCTGATGAGTTGATTCCTGTGTAGATACGGAACAAACATGAATTCAACGCATGTTACAAATTCTCCGAGTGGTGATGTGATCATGTGAATACTGGCGTTACATCAGTCAACCGCTTACCAAAGTGGTCAAGAATGGCAGTAGGCCAGCAGTAGGCAAGTTCGTGATAGCTGAAATTCTGTACACAATTCATTGAGACAGTATTTAAGTATCTTTCGAGAATGGTAAGTTGTACGTAGTCGTTGGTTTGAGATGGACGGAGTGACTGTGCCTCGTAACCTTTCTGAACTTTATCTATTCATACAGATTGATTTTTGGATGCAGTAAAGCCATAATAACCAACTTTAGTAAAGCTTCACATCCGAAGTTGATTTATACAAAATTATTTATAAACAGAGAAATTTCGGATAACTTAATTCCCAGCTTACGATTCCCTGGAGAAATTTACGACAGAGATATTCTATTCATACAACTTTCTCGTTCATCGTAGTATGTTCTAAGGCAGACCTTGCTCATTCGTCCCGAACAAATAATTGTGAAAGACTTGTTCGTCTCAAATCTACTCCCGAGATGCAACTAAGATTTCCGTTGCATAATTCACATGAAAAGTTCAAGCATAAGAATGATCGGACAGATTACCGGATACGCATACCTGACTATTGGAATGGACCGCAAAACCGTTCGGGTGCTTCTGGGAACTGTTGTCCAAAAACACTGAAAATCGGCCTTGGTATAGAGTTGGTTGAAATTAGATGTATGTAACCACAACATCTAATAAAGAAAAACTGTACTGATTCTTGGAGAGTTGTTCTTCTCAAATCCACTCCCCGAGCTGCAAATGAAATTTACTTTGCTCAACTATACTAATACAGAGGTTTGTGTTTTCACTTTGTAACACCTCTGTACTTCCAAATGAATGTTAAACTGCAGAAAGGAGACCTTCAAATAGTGATACAAACCTCCTCTAATCGAGGTTGTTGAAATATTTCCGTTTTGCAAGGTAAACGGATATCAAACAATAAAGTGCACATTCTGCCGGAGTAATGTTCTGCCCACTGGTCCACTTCTATGTCCTATTTTATCTCTGAAGCTGCGTTGAATGTTATAATAGAAAAACTAAAACATTCCATGTTTGTAGCAGAAAATGAGGGCCGACGAAACTGTCCTTAATGTCGTATGTTCAGTGAATGTGTGGTGGTTTCAAATCCACTCACTGAACTTGTGGATAGAGTAACCGCGAACCAAATCATAGGCGGTGGGCAATCAGACCGATGGTTTTTCGACAGAATACCATTAAATGTTTGCCCGTGTTTGTTTAAATTTGCTTAATTAAAAATTAAACGAGAAGCTCATCCCTTAAAAATGGTTCATTTTATATTTCACTTCAAAGGGGTTTGTATTTGCTGTATATTATTGGTTTCGTGGACCCGTTAAGCAACCCCAAATTATTATAGATTTTCTTTATTGAACCAATTCCGATAGAAAACTGTATCTGGTGAGACTAGTGTATATCTAGTATCACGACAAGACTTGACCTTGGCGTGATGTGATGGCTTGCGCGCCTCAATGACCGTGCGACCTGTACAGGATGGCTCCTCAGCCGCAGATCCAATCAGGCCTGAAAGGTCAACGGGTATAAGCCAGACGAAGATCAGTCTCACAAGGTCAGCTGCTTTGGCACCTCCTGGCTTCCTTTTCTATCCACACCCGCCCCTGGAGAGGTCACTCCAGTAAATAACACGGTGAGGGGCAGTTCCGGTCAAAAAAAAGTAGGAGCGAGGTACCCGGGGCTTACTCTCGACGGTGGGAGAAGTCTTCGCACTTCGTTGGACAGCTACCGCCTGCCGAAGCTGGGCAGCCTCTAGCCAATAAGGTGCTGTTCCGTCCACGTTCCGCTTGTCTCATTGGGTGCATGAGGCTAAGGGCCGATCACGAAAAGCGGACAGATAATCAACGCACCAGCGAAAACCAACCTAATCGAAATTCAAAGGCCTTGCGTGACAGGTCTCCAGAAGCTCCCACGCGGGTGCTTCGTTCACGCTCCCGCGTTGGATTTACGCCCCACCACCTTGCCGGTCAGGCTCCTAAGTCAAAGACTCCGGTTAGGGTTCCCAAAGAAAAATCCCTTCGTCGGTGTGGAAAACCGTGAAGTATATTGCGTCCAAAAGTCCTAGGTACCCATTTGAAGAACCGTCTTTCTCAACTGTCTATTTCCTCTTCTCACTCCTATACCTTAAGAGATGCATCCTGAATACGCCACCCATCGGATACCACTGAGTGTTCAACTAATGAGGCCAACCACTCAGAAGCTATCACATTTTTGAAACCAAAATCTCCTTTCCACTTAGACGCATTTAATTTCCGTTTACTCCATTAGATTGGTCCACAGGCCACCTTAGTCAGAATCCTTGAAACTTTCAATTTAGATGTATGTTGTGTCTCCGAAACAGGCATACAAGACCCTACTTCAGTCATATCCTTGCGTTCTCCAGATCCAACCTCATCCTCACACTTCACTCTGCGTGTGTCAGGCGATTCGGCATCCGAAGCTTGCGGTGTTGCTGGCGTTGGGATTTAGCTAAGTGTCAAGGCCGAGCGTTCACTTCTCGATTGGATCCTGGGTAACAGCCGACTTTGCGCCGTATGTTTGGATGGTTCAGTACGCGTCAACAGCTACAGAACGAAGCGTCGATGCTTATTCGTCGTATTCGCATATGCACCGACAGATTGCAGTTAACCAGAAATGAAGGACGAATTCTACAAGGACCTCTCTCTGCTGCTCCGAAGTGCTCAATCCACGGGCATCGTGGTGGTAGCTGGAGACTTCAATTCTCAAGTGGGATACCTGGACGAATCAGAGAGGCTAGTTGGAGGTTCACATGCAATCCCAGCCAGCAGGACTGACAACGCAAGACGTCTACTCCAATATTGTGCCGACCACAGACTGTGTCTGTCAAGCACGAACTTCTCGCACAAAAAGTGCCACCTTCTTACATGGAGACCGCCAACCGCTTCACAGCGCTTGACTCAAATCGACCACATTGCCATCAGCCACCGCTGGCGAGGATCCACTGAAGGCTGCCGCTTCTACTGGTCAACAACCATGGACACGGACCATGCTCTGCTACGAGCGAGATTCTCTCTATGCCTAGTAAACAAACGCAGAGAAGCTACCGAAAACGGATGCCCAAGATACAAGGTCAGCAATGGCTTCAAATCGGCCTTCGAAGCGGAACTATCAGATCGTCTCTCAGCACAACCATCAGCCGGAGGACTCAGTGAGCACTGGACAACAATCAAGGAAGCGATCAAAATGTCAATCGAAACCATAGCAAATTCTGACTCACGAAGAAATAAAAAAAGGATGGATCTCCCCGTCTTCGGTGGCCCTGCTGGATGCTCACAAAGCTATTCCTTCGGATTCAACCTACGACAAAACATGCAAATCCCTTAAACGCCATCTCATCGATAGTCTGAGGAATGACCGCGAGAAGTGGTGGGTAGGAAAGTGTAGAGAGATGGAGAAGGCTGCGGCTATCGGTAATAGTCGCAATCCTTTGCGATTAATTAGGAATGCAAGTCCGAAGAAAGCAGGTGTAAGTGAGGTAATTAAGAAATCCGACGGCACACTAATCCATATTCAACAACGTCCTCTAGATCGATGTGCAGAACATTTTAAGGCTCTGTTCATCTGGTCCTCGTCAGTACAAGACCTCCCTATACTCGATTCAACTAGGCAAATACTGCCAGTTAACATCAGTCCTCCATCTGAAATGGAGGTTACCCGGGAAATAAGTTACCTCAGTCGGCATAAGGCTTCCGGCCCCAACGGGCTGTCCCCATCCGTTTTTAAGGATGGAGGATCAGCCTTGGTTTTAGAGTTAACAAAACCCCTGGGCTCAGTGTGGGAGAAGGAAGAGGTTCCAACTGAATGGTGTGAATCGGTGATCATACCAATTTACAAGAACGGCGACAGGTCCTCTTGTGAAGACCACAGAGGAATTAGTTTAATTAACATTGTCTCTCAACTTCTCGCCGGGATCATACTCCGTCGATTGTCTGCCTCTCGCGAAGAGTACACACGTGAGAACCAGGCTGGTTTTAGACTTGGTCGAGGTTGTAACGACCACATCTTCACTCTCCTTCAAATCCTAGAACACAGACACTCTTTTCGTAGACCCACCATTTCCATCTTCCTCCACCTGAAAGCGACTGTCGACTCAGTCGGCCGCTCGAAACTCTGGCGCTGCCTTTCCCTGAGGGGGGTACACGAGAGGTTTATTCCAATATTAGAATCGCTTTATACTAATAATCGAAGTCGAGTCCGGGCTTACGGCAATTTTTCGCCCGAGTTCACCATAGAAAAAGGTGTTCGTCAGGGTTGCCCTCTCTCTCTCTCCTTTTCTATTCAACTTTGCTACAAATTTGATTATGGAAACAGCCGTATCCTAGTGCGAGGGAAGTGGCATCCATCTTTAATCCCAGGTGGTAGACTGTCTAATCTAGAGTATGCAAACGACATTGTGCTACTAAAAGATTCAGGTAAGTTGCAAGCTTTTCTGGATAGTTTGAGTGCTAGTGTAGCGATGTTCGGCATGCGTTTTGCACCTTCAAACTGTAAAATGCTGCTCCAAGATTGAGTTGGCCCAGTCCCAAACCTCACCCTGACCGGGGAAGTTGTAGAGAATGGAGACAAGTTTTGCTACCCGGGCAGCTACATCTCACCTGACGGACGCATCACAGATGAAGTGTCGGCGGGCATACAGAAAGCTCGGTTGGCATTTGCCAACTTGAGACATCTGTGGCGCCGTCGCGACATCCGGTTGTCTGTGAAGGGTCGAGTGTATGCTGCAGCAGTTCGGCCAGTTCTGCTTTACGGCGCAGAGACTTGGTCACTACGGGAACAGGATAAAAATTGATTGTCGGTGTTCGAAAACCGCTGACTACGTAGCATTGCACGAGTCTGGTGGAGTGACCGGACTAGCAATGCTTAGGTTAGGCATAGAGTTTTATGTAATCGCGGTCGTCCACTGGGACAGGTAGTCGAACTCTTTAGATTACGCTGGTTGGGACATATGCTACGGATGTCACCAGATGGGTTGCCACGGCGAGCGATGCTTGCCGAAATAGGTAGCGGTTGGAAAAAATGAAGGGCTGTCAAGCTAAGACCTGGCATGAGAGTATGAAAACCCTCATCACGAGACTGGGTCACATAGGTCCCGTTAGGCTCCCTGACCGGGGACCCAGAAATCATGGTCACCGGTGACTAGAGACACTAAGCGATATAGCTGAGTGTCGCAAACAGTAGCGCTCATTATTCTCGTAACTTCAGTCTATGAAAACGTGCTACCTTCCGCTTAAATCTGCTCTCAACATTCTAATCGACATTCTGCTATTTTATCCAAATGAGCAACAAAAGATAGCAACAAATACCGGTGCACGAAAGTGCATGGTTGATGGTTGTAAGATCTGAACTGAAGTGAACTGAAATTTATTGCTCACTACGTGATCGCTTGTCCAATTCTATTTCACAGACCAGGAACAGTTCATTCAAGCGATTTGAAAAAAAAATATTTTGATACGACCGTAGGTGTAAAACACGAAAGATACTGTTTGAAAGAGGCTGTTGGTAGATCGTTCATTTCAACGGTAAACACAACTACCTGGGTGAAGATACGCACGGAAAAGAAAAGCTAAGCAATTAGTATCAAATCCTGTTGTATTATAGCCTTCGGGCCGTTCGTTTTTCTCGCCCAAAATATTTCGATGTTTCCTGTATTCTGTTTTGGTGTGTACGGGCTTAATCGCTCCAATTGGGACAATAATAAAAGATGTTTCCCTGACAGAACTCAAAAGTGTCGCTTTCAGTGTCTGATTAGTAGAATATACCCCAGTCAAGGTAGTCATGATAGGGTTTAAAAAAGTATAGATGGGGCTCCAAATCCCACCTCCTATCAGTCTTTTATTTCGACTAAAGAGATTTGATGTATTTTATCTCCCCTTCTAAAACTATTTGTAACGCGATTGCGACGGACTTTTAAAATACAGCAGATTCTGTTACGAAGATAAGAATGAAATTTAATCGACCAATGGAAACCGAACATAGAATGTAGCCATAATTGAATTCGGGCGAAACTGAAGTTGAACGGTAAAAGAGTAGTGGAATAAAGAACGGAATGCGTGCCTCATAAAGACTAGTTGACTCACAGTTTAGGTGGAAAAGGGATTATGTGAAAATTGGTAATCATAAAATTAAAATAACATAAAAGTCATAAAATACTAAAAACATTGATCGGAAGGCAACATTAAAGACATCAGCGACGATGGTGAAAAGGAAATTAGGGTTCGGAGTGGTCACACGAAATGATTTCCCAGTTTGCTATCACGACAAGCCTAACATATGGATTATTTTATTCTCTAACGGCCAAAGCCTTCGTAATGGAGTAACTGTGTCATTAAAATCCTATCTATAGTTTCCTAAACCGATTTTCTTTCACTTGCTACGTCATATGTGTTCATATGCACACGGTACGTTAGTGGATCAGTAAAATATTTCGTTTCGTCTAACAACAGAGGACCAAAGATGGGATGTTAGTCTACATAGGCTTGTTTGTGAGATCGGTGTGCCGCCCAAGGCGCATGCGGATGGAACTTGATTGAACAACATACACTGAAGGGAATACACCAGCAAAGACGCTTATTATTCAATAAAAAACCAATTATTAGAAGTTAATCTGGAAGTCTACAAAGTTTTAAGATAGATTTAGNAGATTTAGCAATGCAAAAGCTAGGATTATTCTATTACGCACTAATTTTAGCGAAAAATCTGTTGAGATTGAATATATATGGAAATACTATCTCAAACAGGAGACTTCAGATGGTAGTCTAACTCATTTGATGGAGATGTGTACACGTGATGGAAAGATTTATATTAGAGCAGAGATAAACGCCAAACACTCTTATTGTTGCGTTCATCTATCACAATTGCAGGACAAAAACTGTAATGAATAGAAGGATAGAATCGCTACCAACTGGGAACAAAGGTTAGAAATAATTGTCAGGATTTTTGGTCGAGCTAAACAATAATACTTTACTCTGTAACAGAGAGGAGTTTGTCGTTGTATGAAATGGTTTTGTGTAGTGCAGTGAGACATGCCAACGAATTGCAACATAATTACTTTGCTTCAAATTAAAATTCGAAGAGGCAAAAGAAAAACTGAGTGTACACAAAGAAAACAGAAACGGTGAGTAGATATCATCTTAAATCTCTCGTGTATGGAAGGGATTAGCAGAAAGCTTGAGACTCCCCCGGAGGGTTACGCCTCGGTATCCCCCAGGCACAGATTATTAAATTTTTGAGAGTCGATTAATTTTTTATCACTTCGCTTTTCTTTTCGCCTTTTGCAATCTACAAATGAGAAACTTTCTATTGCACGGGTGTAGTTTTGCTCAAATTCACCCTTACCCAAATCGCTCTAATATCGTTTGAGTGTTTCGTAAACGAATACAACACACTGCAATTCTTTCTCCTGTATTTGTTTTTCTTTGAGCAAACTATATTAATTTCTTCATAACTTTATTCACATCAAAAAACCAGTGTCTGGGTAGCTTCCGGCGCATTAAACAACGGAACACTACCACAGTGTCCTACAGGACCTCGTGTCTCTCGAAAGCTTTATGTGCCAGCGATGATCACTAGTGATTTCCTGTGCTCACTTAAAGTGACCTGAGACAGACAGACTGAGCTCGTGTGTTAGAATCACATTATACGTTTGTTGCGAAACACATCCATACTACTCCGATCTCGATTTTGCATCGGGGCAAAAATGAAGGGATGCGGTAAGTATCTCTTTTATTTTAGCTTTCTATCTGTAGGATCTCTTGTGTTATCCAACCGCAGGATGACAAACATTTGTTATAGGAGTAATGGAGAATGTGATTCGATTATATGCTGAACTTCGTCGTGTACAGAGCAAATAAAGTGTGGAATGAAATTTGGGGAAGCGTTTTACACCTGCTTTGATGTTTTTGAGTCTCATTAGCGATGGGAGCCAGCAAACACAAGTAAAGTTTTGACGGGGCAGTTTCTATTTCTAGAATGATGAAACAATTTTCCTTTCCGGTACGGTGTAGTTAATCGTTGGATGTATTCTGTCGCGTTTTTCAATTATTTTCATTTTGAATGCTCTATTATTTCATAAAGATAAACATACCATAAACACAGTGGCGATATCTGTCACTTTGCCAGAATTACCCTCTGAAAGAAATTTTCAAAATCATTCGTCAAACAATCACGGAAGTGACTAAGATGCCGTACTGAAAAGCTATCGATTGGCGCGTGGTTGGCAGCTACGCAAAATTGTGCCCTTTTTTCTATCAACATAGCGACGATGCTACTAGTCAACATGGTTTCTTCTTTGCAAACATTTAAATCATTCTTTTTGAACTGGAGTGAGCAGTTTTATAAATCAACTTATCAAATGAGAAAGTAAAACTTTTGCCGCAGTTACAATCCATTCTGCCACAAAATCTGAGATGCTGCGATCAAACTCCGAGAGAACGTTTCCATACCCTATTAATCTTTTTCATCAACAAAAGGAAAGCCGCATAATTTTCTCACACTACTGACATGATACAAGTAGCTCCAACATATGGGTGTACGATAAACAAATATACCCGTGTTAGAACATCGACTCTCGAGGAAACTAACGACCCAATGCGGGCATTTGTTTCTACTCACGTTCAAGTGAAGAGAGTTACGAGATTTATTTCTAGTTCACGTTGCTACTGATCTATATTTGACTTTATTTGACCTTGACTGCGGCACGCCGGTTTTTCCACCATGTGCTAAATTGGATTATTCTATTGTGGTTTCTGTGCACTCAACGGGATCTATTCCATCGGAAATGTCTCAAAAAAGCGAGGATTCCAAGAACATGTGTGTATCCTGCTACAGGAATGTTGGCCCCGGGTACAAAGGGTTCCGTTGTCATGGGTGTGATGGGTGGCTGCACCTCAAGTGCACGCAAATCGACGCAGACAAATACGAGTGGCAAGAGAAATGCCTCTCTCCATTCCTGAAGATCGTGTACTGCAGGTGCTCGGTCATTCCTTCCAAGGAGGACGAATCTTCACTGCCAAAAGCTCTCTAACCCCCATAACGCCGGCTACTGTCATAAAAGTGGCCTCTTCGTATGCAGATATCATTTCCAATCCACTTAGAAAACCAGCTCCAGCAGCTGCACCGCAGCAGAAGCATCCAAATAAAAGGGCAGGGATATCATCTGCGGCATCGCCCCCACGGACAAACTCAGCTCCCTCGTCCACGACATCCAGGAAAGGTGCTTGTAACATGTCATGGACAATTGAGAGGTGCCCCCGCGATTCGCAGGAACCTATGCAGCAGAGGAAGCTCCCTCCGATATCTCAGTGCCTTATTGTTGTCAATCTTCCGGAGGCTGAGACCACCACTGCCCAGGCTCGCCTAGACCACGACCTGCAGCTGCTGAGGTCGTACATGGTTACTTTGTTTGATGGCGAAGAGGTTGAACCAGCGGCATCGATCAGAGTAAAAGCGGCATTCAGGCTTGGAAACCCGCAGGGATAATTCTCCACGACCACTGAAAGTGGTTCTTCGAGTAGAAACCGAGGCCAAAGCGATGCTCCAGCGGACGCACCAGCTGAAGGGAACTCCGGTACGGGTCCTCAGGGATTTCGATCCCGACCAGCGCAGTATATTGAAAACTGCATTGGAAGAACTCAGGAAGCGTCATGCAAAAGGGGAAACTGATCTGTGTATACGGGATTTTCGTGTGCATCGGAAGCGCCTTCAGTTGCATTGACTACCCTTGGTCGGGGGGAGGATCCAGGAGACTGTTTAACCACGGACGGGAGGATTAGGTTAAGGCGCGAATTTCGGGGCAACCATGCTGTGCTAGCCTCAACCAATATTCGAGGAATGCTGGGGAAAAGGGATGAGCTGGAGGACTGGGCTGTATCCTACAATCCCGATCTTTTTGCAATCACCGAGACCTGGCTGACACGGGATGTCCACGACTCCGAAATATCACGCCACGGATACTCAGTGTTTCGAACGGATCGATCATCGTCACGTCGCGGTGCTGGAGTTATTATTTTTGTCCGCTCGGGTCTCCCTGTTCGAGTGCTGGAGAACTACGCCCATCCGGAAGGATTTGGAGAAGCCCTGTGGTGCAGAATCAAGCTTTGTGCCGGAGGGTATACCACAGTTGGAGTGATCTACCGCACACCTGCTGTATACTTCCCAGAGCTGTTGGACAGCATACAGAGGTGCGCCTGAGATGGACATTATCTTGTCTTGGGTGATTTCAACAAGCCACATATTGATTGGGAAACTTACGTCTGCTCTCAGCACGTAGATTTGTTTTCCAGAGAACTTCTTTTCACTGTCCCGGCCCTCTCGCTTGTTCAGCATGTTCATGTGCCCACGCGGATAGTTGCGGATCAAACATCTATCCTTGATCTGGTGTTTTCGCCGAGGCAATCAGATAAAATCAGGATTGACCTCCTTCCACCAATCGCATCTAGTTATCACTCCGTTCTGCGTATACACTTGATGTGTGGCGTACCTAAAACGGACAGAATGTGTGGCGCTCATCTTTCCCGGATATGTGTCAGGCTGCATCGTTCACAAATTGGGATTCCCGGAATATTGAGGATGTGGATGTATCCTGGGTGTTGGTTCGTCATAGAATCCAGCAACTTGTCCTGGACTTTATCATATACCATATTAGGATAGCTTTGAGAAACTATAATTTTCATTTGCGAAACCGTTATTCGGAATTGAGAAACCATCGCTTAGACTTGAGGAAGAAACGCTGTGGTTGGATCCGCTTCCGTTCAGCTCACCTCATTGGTCAATTGATCATACATTTTTTCCACCCGCGGATTGACCACCTGTCTTCCCACGCTCTTTCCGTGCTGTAACGAGGCAGACCCCAGTCGTGCAACTTGTCGAGCTCTGTGACGGACGTCGAGTCGGTGGGTCGGTGAAGCCATGCTATCTGCGTGTGACAACCAAGTGGGACGCCACTGGATATGCACGAAGGATGACGCACTGTGTCGTGCCCACTACAGCTAAAGTACATTTGGTCGTAGTTCCTCTAACATTGACGATAGCTCAGTAATCAAAGCTGACCACAGTAACTATGACCAGGGACGAGTTTTGGGCTTACGGTGCAATCCGAGCTATGTACGAGAATCATGGGTCTATTGGAATAACAATATTTGTTCAGTGAGAGAGGTTGGAGCTCTTGGGGTGAACTTGGGTGAATGGACTGGCTGTTATCAATGGCATAG
>UZAN01043261.1:0-27917 GCA_900618425.1 Echinostoma caproni
CCTAGCAGTATTCGGCCCACTTGCAAATCGTGGAGCGTTTTTGTTTTTATAAAGATTATTGTACCATGGTTTGTTCGGCCCAGCCTGGAGTATGACGTGTGTGAATATATATATATATTTATATATAATACTGGATATGTACTGAGTATACCCCGTAACAGATGATAACGTAGTCTCTTTCGAATGTGGTTTGTGTCCCTTATTCTCATCGTGTTCTACCTGGTTCTACCTTACTGGCATTGAGTGCTATTGGTAATGCTATGCGATTGTTATAGCCTACGTTGTATTTATGGAGGACGCCTTACATTGGAAAGAAACGGACGTATATCTGGAATTGATATGCGGTCATTGTGTAGGAAAAATGGTCGCTGAAAAGGTAAGTACCTTTGGGATAACTAGACTTTTGAGGCTGAAAATGGGCTGAATACCGAATGCATTGTACTAAAATTAGGCTGAGGGCATTATGAAAAAATTTCAATTTATCGAAACCTAAAGGCTGCGTGAATTCGTTTATTTAAATTGTCATTGTTTGACATTGTTTAATGTTGAATAAACAGTTTATAATTATTAGCATTTGGCACCAGTACCGGAGTTAACATACTTCTCATCGATCCGGTTTATTTTGTCACCAAACTCCCAATCGATTTTTCGTACTACCTATAGCATCAACCGCTGACTATCATGCTAGGTCACAGTTTTTGGCAGTTACCCACTTTTATGAATCTTTGAAACGAGTGACAGCAGGAGATTGACTGTACATATCCGTATATTACAAACGTCTCATCACTAAGGATGCCTCTCGAAGCTTCTAAATCTCTAAATCCCTCTAATCACTCAAAATCTACTACTGCAGTTGCAGATAGCTCATTCGCTGCTTCTCAAGTGAGACTCCGCCTCTACTCGCAGAATTATTCTGAACAAACGTAAACATGGCTGCCTAACCGGTTCTATCTCATACACTGTTTACCATTTCAACCGCAGTTGGGGCGGTGCATAGATAGGCAGGAAAAAACGTCGACTCTGACAACGAATGAACGAGCTTATTTCAGAGTGATTGACGAAATCGATGAGAAGAGACATATACCTGCGAATGAATTCAGATTTTCAAAAGAGATGATGGAATTGTGCTAATTGATGTTTGTGAGCATGTATGTCTGTGTTTATATGCGTAGAAAGTGGAAGTCTGACGGTGGTTGTTCAAATGAACCCAAGAAATCCGGGGTCATCTGCTACAAAACATCTCTTGTCAAAGACACACACAGTTGACCTTGATTTATCTTCCAAACCAGTACTAGGTAATCGCAGTGCTAAACTTGGCAATTGGTGAAGCGTTGCTTATTCGATTACATCATCCGACTTTGATACAATCAATCCACTTATCGAGCTGACCTTTACTTCGATATTTAGTAATCTTTGTATGCTGGTAGACGTTTGCCGAGGCAGGTAGCGTTTGAAAAAAGATCAAGGGCGGTCAAACGAAGTCCTGGCCTGAGGGTAAGAAAACTCTAACCAGGAGACTGGGTCACTTAGGTTCCGTTGGGCTGGGGACCCCGAGATCATGGTCACCGATGGTTAGAGGCACTAAGTGATATGGTTGGGTGTCGCAAACAGTGACGCTCATGCACATACTCATTATTCTCTTAACTGCAGTCTATGAATTCTCTATGTTCCGCCCGAATTCGCTCTCAGTGTTACAATCTTCATCCTGCTGTTTTATCCAAGTCGGTGGCCAATAGACGGTAACCAAAACCGGTGCACGGAAGTGTATGGTTAATGGTTGTAAAAACTGAACTGAACTGAGCACGTTCATTCTCCATAATTGAACAAACCAGTATTCTATATATCTCCGTTTGTGTTAAGTTATCAGTGGAGAAGATTAAACGAAAGGCTAATATCTCGCGACGTCTTGTCTTCCTTCTGTAGTCATGAGATGGATAAAAGGGACTCAGTGCTTTAAATTGGTAATAAATATTTTACTTTTTTCCTCGTTATTGTATCCGGGTTGTACGATACCGTAAATATATATATTTGTTTCGTGTTTGCATTCACAAAATGATACGAACTGTATCCCGAGACCTTGGTGGAAAAAGATGGAAATGTGAACTATTCCATTCTTTCTCTGTACACACCCACTTTTCGTTTGTCACTCGGCGTGGGAATACGCACAAGCATTCGTGTAATTGTTACGCTTTCACAAATGTCCACATGTTCAACTGGTCGCTTTTTTCATTTACTTTCACTAATCAGATTGAAGCAGTTCAACAGGGTTTTCGACGCTGTGTTCTCATCATGTCAATGTTTCCCCTACTCCGTGAACCACGCAGTGCAATGACAGATTCACATCCAATTCCTTGATTCGCGCGATTTTTGTTTCCACTTTCAATCTGTATCGAATTACATGAAAAAATCAAAGTAAACCTATAAGGACAAACATAGGACGCAAACACGTTGAGTAGAACACAGCTGAGTTATTTCCTGCACAAAATTCCACAGGCTCCTTGCACATACGGGTGAGCAGATACTATTACGTGGACTAACGCAAGTCGTTGACTTTCATAGATTGCAATGACCGTGGCATGTGCTATGTTTATGTCGGAATGAAATTTCCTAATTACACCTGTGTAGATAGATAATGGTTTAAAGGAGCTTATGCGGGCCTGATTACCACCAAATATGTGTGTGTATAAAAATCTTGATCATGCAGGGTGCGTTGGACTGTGTGGTTAAAGTCTTCGAGATCTACCCGGATCCATGGCATATACCAGATAAAGTGGCTCTGCTCCCTCACTAGGATCGCTCGTGCATCTCCTCATTCCTGATTGGATCAGATTTCATACTTNGGTCTGACCATTTGAGTGTTCGAAAGACAAATTTCCGAGCATGGACGTAAAAGGTTTATTGGTTACACAAATAAAAACTGATCAATGAATAATCCCTGGGTTTCAGCTGATCCCGGTCATTTGCCTACCAGGTCTCATTTGATCTCTGAAGCAAACTTTAACGGGCTATATCACAGACACTCAAGCTTTTGCTTTGGTTGAAAGCTTGGCAGAGAGAATCGCCTGTAAGGAATGGTGAGTTACGGATTAGAAAATATTATATCCATATGACGAAAATGCTACCATTATTCCGTGATCGGTTTCAAAGAGAAGGAATTGGAATTTAAAAGAACTGTATGTGGGAAGTTGATTGTTTGTTTTGTTTCTTGCACTGAGCTATCGTACTCGGGAGCAATATACCTTTCCCCCAAATATTTGAGCCGCTGCTGATTCGCATTTGAGAACTATTTGATTGCCACCATAGTATTTTATGAACAACTTGAACTTGCTTCACTCGAATAAAAATAATCACTGTTTATATCCAATAGACCTTGACAGCTGTTAGATTGATCGCTAAAAGTTCATTTTCAAGATCCGCCATAGCAGCGGTCAATTATTGACACAAAGAACCGAGCGCTTCCCGCGACATGGATCTCGCCAAATTCGTTAATATCCACTAGAACTGTTTATCGTATGGTTCCACTGATCTTCCGTGGAACATCTGGTTGACCTAAGATGATCGCACATACTCACCCAATTGCCACATCCGACATCGGTCGCAACAGGGGGCTTATGGACTGTCGTTATTGTACTATCAAGCGGCGTTTTCTGTCTGTATCTAGGTCTACCTCCCGATGGCCCTGTATTTCAGCGGATGAATTCGTGCGTGGTTCGGGAGGTCAATGGCTACAATTTCTCTGGATCGGGGTGATTGCTGTTAAAGAATACGCTGCAGAAGGAGGGGTTGTAAAAAGCAAATATGGGGGTGCAAAAACCGTATGCGCAATATTCAGACTGGAAGGTGATAGGAAAATCTCCATTGTGAAACTCATCAGTATCATTCAATGTGGGAAAGTGATATTCCGTTTTTATAAAAACACCTTCCCAATGGCTTTCTGCCGGTTGCGAAATTCGGTTATTACGAATCGGCCTTTTAAGAGTCAGTTAACCGCAAAAGATGGAAAGATCTTTCCACATAGGCAAAATAAGACGCAAATTGATATAATCGATCGTAAGAATCACTGCCATTGGTGTTTGGGAATCAGATTAACTTAAAGCGGATGTTCAAATAAGAAAGATCAGAAAATTGGTGAAACATGAGCCGAGGTTTGTTCACCTGAGATTGTTGAAGTGTGAATTCCGGCGATCGTAAACTTTACGGTTAGTTGCTTTATCTGCTAAGTGTGATGGCGGTCAAGCGGTTAGAATAGCTGTCCTGAACGTGTATTGGGAGTTATCGTTTCACGTTCTTACCCTGCCACCGCCACGGAACTTAGTTAGTAGTTAGCTTTGCTCTCATGCGGTTTAATACTACACCCATCCTAGTGGAAGCTTGTGTGTTGGCTATCCTAACTGAGAACTATATCTTTTTGATCTTAATATGGCGTCACTTCTTCCAGTAAACGTCACATAATGGTGCGTAATAAAAAGAAGCATACTACGAGCCAGGGTACCCGGTTGTCTTAGATTTTTTATCTCTATGCACAACAATCTTTTAAATGTAATTGGTGGTATCGTTCGTGGTGTCTTGACTGCAAATAAGAGTCACTAGTTCACCGAATACCGAGCGATGAGCGTGTAATAATTGAACGGTGATTGATTTGTTGATAGGTCGCACGTTGGAACCATATGCAACCGATCCTATGGTTGTGTTACACAGTGATAGAATAAATGTAAACCTTAGTCGTCAGAGAAGAAAACTAACGTTGTAGGAACCGTTTGACGTGTTTCTGGCTCGACAAGTTTTCCTTAGATCCCGATCAGAGCTTGTGCATAAAACGCGGCAAACAAGATATCCTGTAATCCTTTACATTCAAACTAAATTCTGTACACCTCAAAAAGGAACAACAATATTTTCAACCGTTTGTTAGTATGATCCATTTCGTTTCACGATATCGGTGTAACTGTACTGGCTTTGATTGGATGCGCTTTTCTCGAATATTATTATTCTTTGATTTTATCATTCGTTATCTCAATTTTTATTCCTAACCTGTCTCTTCAGGTTGGTTCATACCAATTTTCCTTTTGTTTCAAAAAAATCGATTTCTGTCCTGATTGGTTCACGTGAGCTTAAAACCACGAATATAGTCGAGCTGTCTATCAGGAAATTAAACCCCTTAGTGTTTCTAAGCATTTATGCACTGTGCTCAATTTTCACTAAAACAAAATCGACCTCTTCGAGGAAGCAAAGACGAAGACATCTTTCGTTTTAGCAGTATTGACACACTTCAAGTGTTCATTTGGTTCACAAACGATTTTTTTCGCCTCCTTCCCTACAATTCTCATTCTCAGTATTGTGGGCTCTGTTGTACGACATCTGCTCAGCGAGTTAACATCTGTACAGACCACGTTGCGATTGCCTAAAGGCATTATCCTAGATGCTCCGTTCACTACTCTGGCTCAGGTAGTTGTTCGCGCCCGATCTTTACTAGTAAGTGTTCTGATCGGATGATTTACTTGTTCTTTCACACCGCCATTCTACTTTCTCTACTGATTACCATAAATGACAAACGACCTTCGGATTCCCTAACTGTATTGTATTGTATTGTGTATAACTTTTGCAAGCACTGGAGCTCACATATTCAGTTAAAAATATCGTACTCGCTAACCGTCACAATGTACATAAACTATGATAAAAATTTCACAGACATGAGGATATTTCATGACCCAAGGTTAAGACAAAGTTCACTTATTGTCCGCTCTTTGTTTCTGAGTACACGAGCAAGATACGGTATAGCTGAATTGCGGTAAGCGTTAATTCGAGATGAAATTTGGCGGAATTGGGAGCGTGTTCAATGATGCGAATGACATCGTGTCAGTTCTGCGTGCAATGGGTGGTTAGGATATGTGAGAATCCTCTCAGCAAATTTCACACAGGAAGTTAGTGATACTCTGAAAGCTTTAAAGCTAACTCATTCACAGGAATAGAAGAGACACGACTAATAACGGTTAGACCGCGGTGTAAGACTTTCAAATTCTGTTTGGGTAAGTCAGAAAAAATAAATCGGGAACTGTAGAGCAATGTGGGGAAAGCACACTGATAAACAAAAGTAGAAATAACTGACGGAGATACGCGAAAGTGCCTGAGCTTTCGTATTTGAGATGATAGGCGCTGCAGCTTACCAATGCAGTTGTGGATGTGGGTTGACCAATGAAGATTGCTATCTATGGTTACACCAAGATATTTGACATAGTTCATCCTGGATAAAGAGTTGTTATTAATCACTGTGGGGTTTGTCGGATATGGGGAGCGAGCAAAACTATATTATCACTCATCACATTTACTGGAGTTCAGAGTTAGCTCCGATGAGGAGGAGAATGACTGAATTTGACCAAGATTGTCGGTGAAGGAGCTTAGATCGGAGTAAGAAGAAATGGGCTGGCACAACACGACGTCATCTGCATATTTCAAAATTCGTGTCGGATAAACACAGGAAATATCACCAATATAAGTGGCAAATAAGTATGGGGATAACACAGGTCCTTGAAGAACCCCAGAGTTGCTGACTAAGGGTTTAGATGTGACCTTCCCCAATCTAGTAGTTTGTACTCTATCAGTAAAATATTTGGATAGCCAAGCTAATAACTGCTTGAGGCATTCAAACGATTCCAGTTCTTGTAACAACTTAGATCTAGGAATGGAATCAAATGCAGAAAAGAAGTCCAGAAAAACACAGAACAGACCTAACAGAGCTGTTCAAATATTTAGTGATAAAATGAATGACGGTGGTGACTACGTCCAACGTGAATCTATTAGGCTTGTAACGGATCACTGGGAATGTTAATGGACTGCTGAAGACGTTTGAGGATGGCCTTTCAGTCAGTTTAAGAGCTGAGGATGTTAGTACTATGAGGCGAAAACGTTTGGAGAGGATAGAAGATTTGGATGCTTTGGGGATTGGTATGATTGTGACCGGCCTGCAACAGTCGGAGATAGTAGAAGTGTTAAGGGATTCATTAACAATGAAGGTAATGGTCTCAGCTAAGGAAGCAACACTAAAGTTGAAGAGGGCTGGATGTAAGTCATCTGGACCTGCAGCAGAAGACGAATTGCAGCTTTTTAGAAGTTTTAGCACATCACGATATGAGATTGGTTCTACGTTACAAACATTTTGTGACGAGCAGACAGAAAGAATGTCGGATGACTGGCACAGGAATGCGGCATTTAGATCATCAGCGTTCACATCTACTTTCGACCGTACTTTCTTCCTTCCACACAGGTGCTTACTGTTTCTAGTCCTCAGAATTTGATCAGAGAATAATGTGTTCAATCTATTTACTTCAACTTTGATAAGCCTGGGCAAATACCTGACAGCTGAAGCATTGTGGGACTTGTACACACATTCCTTTTGTCGTCGCAGCGACTTTAGTAGGGTAGAGTTTATCCTTCCGTTGGACACATAAAGGCTCTGAGCAATGCAGCAGTAATGGTATTGATTGTTTGGGTGAATAGGGGAACACATGTGAATACAGAAGAAAGAGATGATGAAAGCCATAATGAGACCTGTCTGAGAGATTCATTCAGGAGAGAAACACTTGTAGGTGAGAGAATACGAGAACGAAATCTGATATGCTCAGATCGGGAGAAAGATTTGTATGTACCATGTAAATAAACTTTAGGTCGAACTAAGAGTAAACAATGGTCACTGGACGANGCTTTTATTGCTAAGGAAAAAGGGTTGGGTGGTTGGTAATTACTCTGTCCAGTATAGAGTTACCTCTTGTGGGAGAGTGACAGAGGTCTGTCATACCCAATGATAAAAGTGGATGAGTACTAGTATGGTTGAAGTCGCTAACGATTATATACAGGTTAACATCTAAAAGTGGGGCAATAAAAGTATGAGTGAGTCGAAAAATGACACGATCGGACTGTGTACAGGAGGGAGCTATATACAAGTTAGTCAAGATTGTGTGAGTAAAACGGGAAAATCTAGGGTTACACTGTATAGTAGGCACTCAATACCTTTTGAGCAGTGCTGGAAAATAACATGGGACTTGCCACACCAGGCAACGTTGACATATGTGACAACACCCTCTCTGGTCTTTTTTCCTCCGGCTCCACGATCCTGTCGGTAAACTTGAAAACCGTCTATTGACACCAGAGAGTCATCTACATCCTTATCCAACCAGGATTCTTGAACACAGGCAGCACACGTGTTCGTATGAATTCTTGATCGGAGGACACTAGTTAGATCCGACCGAGTGTTAGTGCTGACCAATGACGGGACAGTCATCTTTGACAGAGGGGTGCAATTAAGGGCAACTTACCATCCTGCATGCTTGCGTTTTTTGTCTAGCCTAGACATTGAGAAACTGGAATCGCACAAACCGCTGAACCATCGAAGCCTGTCCTGGCACGTTTAAAACAAATAATATCATCCCGCGAGTAACGATAACGCATGATAGTGAGTGAGAATGTGAAAATTCCCACAATGTGACGGAGAGCATGTAAGTGTTGCGCAGCCAATCGTAGGACGCTCCCGATATATATTTCTTATTTATTGTTTGATTAACAAGCATGCGTTTCTCATCTCGTCTTTTCCTAACTGCAAATCTACATTGCTCAAATATACACGGCGCTCCATCAGTCATATGGGATGAAACGAACTGAGTATCATTAACATTTCGCTTATCTCTTGTTTGGACTCGAGTAGCAAGTTTGCGAGCAATCAGTCTTTTCATGTTGACCGCGCACTTTATTTTATTTGGTGTAACCGCACACAATAACAGTGTGCAACGCGTGCGCACGACTTCAGATGAAACACTTGGACGCATACAGAATACTGCACGGCACAATAATCACAAAAAATTTGGACTCTATCTCGCAGTATGGTCGTTATTACGAGGTACAGAAAAACAACAAAAATGTAGTATTGTCGAGGCAAGTTCACATGTACCGGAGAATGAGTACCTCGATAGTCATGTTAGTTGACTATCGGTATGGTTAGTGCGGTCACACGACTATCAACTGGAAGCCTGATCCCCCATCTAAATCGAAGTGGCAGACAGCGAGGGGAACATAACGACGTGTGAATATCACAAAAGCAAATTGGATCTATCAGACGATCTCATCCGCACATTTACTATCCCGGTTCAAGATAAGAATGCATCACTCAGGGACCAGAAGGTGAGAGTTAATAGAGGAAGCAATCCGAAAGACGTAGTGAACTATCTGTTTAAATGGAAAAATAGTAAAACTGACTGTTAGTTGTAAATAATGTTTTTATTCGTTTTATTCTTCTGACACAATTTTGGGCATGCGCTGTTTACTGAGGTGATGAGCATTCAAGTCAAGGCAAGAAATTACTTTGTTACACCATATGGTGCAAATTCAGCTGCCATATATTCTTCAAAGAATGAAGACTCACATGAGTACACTAAATTTCCGGAGTTAAACTCACAGCTGTGGACAAATCATGGAAAACACAGTTCAGATAACATGAAAACCGAGTCATATAAAGAACTACGGAAGAGTTGTGCTTTTTTAAATGCATTTAAGTAATGCGGAGTAAAGAGGGTGACCGGAGTCAGACTGTATATTGTGAGTCAGTTTATCACAAGCTTTGGTGTGTTATGAGATAATGCGATAGATAATGTGATGGTTGGCTAGACCAAAACACATGTCTGGATGATTTGGATATCAGACATCTATTTTTAATGATTCAGGAAAGATCACTGGGGAGGCATAGAGTGTGGTAAGATACAGGCATGCACAAACTGTTGCATCAAGTAGGAGGGAATGGATAGTCGCCTTAGGCATAGGGCGGAAAAGAAAGCTTTCTGACTTTTTCAAAGACATTGTTGATGTGCTCACACCAAGAAAGAGAATAATTAAGAGTAACATTTAATTATTTAACTTATGTTCTCTAATTTAGGGTGTATCGTTAATGAAACGCTACTGACGCATCGCAGGATAATCGAAATAGGATTTACCCCTGCCGATAGATAATAAAACAACACATTGAGATGCGTCCATGGTAAGGTTATTTGCAGAAGATCACTCGTTACGTTGGGAGATACCAAGCTGGACAGTGAGGAGAACAAAGTTGTTGGGACAGGGTAAGCTAAAGATAACATCATTAGCAAAGAGTCGTGGTGAACAGGGATGGAAGCTAAGTAAGTGGAAAAGAAAGGAGACAAAATGGCTCCTTGAAGAACCTCTGATTCGGGGTCTAAGGCTGAAAGGACTTTGACGCCGTAGCATGTAAACTGTTTTCGGAATGAAAGAGTTATTTAGCCGGGCAGTGGTAGACAGAATAACTCCATGAACTCTGTCAACGCCTGCNTGCGAGTATGTTACTGTAAAATGCAATAAAATTCACACGGCTGCGGTTACTATCGAGTGATGACAATAAAAAGTGCTAGAGAAACTAGAGCATCAACAGTAGACGCCGTATGACAATGAGCAGATTGATTACCATCAGCTATGTTCAACTGTGGGAGCAAAACGCGTGAAACTATTCCTGCAAATCGAAGTACAAGCTATGGGACGAAATTTGATTAAACCTCTCTTTGGAATTGGTGTAATGCCGGCTGTTTTCTAGCCATCCGGTAAAGAACATTGGGAAATACTATGGTTGAAGATTATGGACAGGATAGGTGACAGAGCACTGGCGCATTCTCCTAACACAGTTGATTGTAACCCATCTAGTCCGCCGGTGTTTCGAGGGTTTAACGATTGTAGCTTTTCTGTGGGATCGGTCGCCCACATGAAAAACTAGAAGAAACTCAAGCCTGTGAGCAGATCTGGGTTTGATGAATCCACGATTTTTATCCTCAGTATCCATGAGAGAAGAAGCGTTGAACTGTTCGAGCATTCGCCAGGTTTGTTAAGGGCCTTTGTTTGAAAGAATCCGTTGACCATAAACGAAATTTAAATGTCGATGTTAAATTTTAATGGAGGTTGATAAGGTCTTCAAATGATAATCCTTAGATCTAAACGCGCGTTCTTTTTTGGACATATTTGTTTCAGAAGCCGGGGGAGGGGTGAAAAACGATCATGTACGATGTGGAGCGCTTCCAATGAAGAGGAAAAATCCACACGAAAATTAAGATAGATGCAGACAAAAAGTGGATTTGTCAGAATCATAAAATACGGAAAAATCTGTCAAAGTCACCGTGTCAATGAGTCTCATGATATTTTCGGGGTAAAGTTGTCACCTTAGAAGCTTATGATCTCGGCAACGAGTAATACGTTAGTGGTTAAGTGAATTGAAACCCTTGAGGAAGTCTTGATAGCATATCATGGTCAGATGACCCGTTACGTTTCAATTTCAGTTTGTACGACCATTAACCATGCATTTTTGTGCGCCGGTTCTTGGTTGCTGTTTTTCGGCCGCCCATGTTAATGAAGCAGTAAGAGCAACGCAAGACACTTGAAAAGAGAGTCAAAGAGAAAATGGAGAATTTCAATAGACCAGGGTTGGGACGATGCACGAGCGACACTGTTTACGATACCCAGTCATATCACTCAGTGTCTCTAACCATTGATTACAATTATCCCGAGGACCCCATCCAGGGAGCCTAACACCACCTGCATGACCAATCCTCCTGATTAGGTTTCTCATACCTTCACGCCAGGTTTTATTTATACCACCACTCACTACCATCCTGGGTAAACATCGCTTGCCATGGCAATCTATCTGGTGACATGCGTAACATATGCCCTACCCTACCTATCTATGGAGGTCGACCACTTGCTCCCGTGGGCGACTGTGTTTACCTAAAACTCTGTGCCTAATCTCAGCTTTGCTTGTCCGGTTTTCCCACCAGATTCGTGCAATGCTGCGTAGACAGCAGTGTTCAAACACTGACAGTTTGTCTTTATTCTTTTTTCTTAATGACCAAGGTTCTGCGCCGTTTAGCAGAATTGGCTGAACTGCCGTGGCATACCGTCAATCCTTCACTGACAGCCAGATGTCGCAATGGCACCACAGATGTCTTAAGTTGACAAATGCTGATCGAGTCTTCTGTATAAGAGCTGACACTTCATCCGTGATGCGTCCACCGGGTGAGATGTAGCTGCCCAAATAACAAAACTTATCCACTTGCTGTTTTACTTCCCCGGTTAGAGTGAGGTTGGGTGCTGGACCAACTCTTGTAGTAACATTTTACACTTTGAAGGTGCAAAACGTATGCCGAACATGGCTCAACTAGCACCCGAACTATTTAGAAAAGCTTGCAACCTACCTGCATCTTCGCTTGGCAGCATACTCTGCATGCTCTAGATCAGAC
The DNA here is from genome assembly GCA_900618425.1 of Echinostoma caproni. Classification (NCBI taxonomy): domain Eukaryota; kingdom Metazoa; phylum Platyhelminthes; class Trematoda; order Plagiorchiida; family Echinostomatidae; genus Echinostoma; species Echinostoma caproni. The sequence goes on from UZAN01043261.1 coordinate 12,273, forward strand.
AGCCCATCACCTGGAAGTAAATCGATACAGCTTTGTCGCACGAGGATGGGGCTGTTTCAACAATTAAATCTATCAGGAAGTTAAATATGAACGGAGAGAGAGACCGCAACCCTGACGAACACCAATTTCTGTAGTGAACTCGAGCCAAAAAGTGCCATAAGGCCTGACCCGACTTCGGCTGTTAGTATAAAGCGATCGTAATATTTAAATTAAATTCTCGGACACACCTTTCAGAGAAAGGCAGCGCTAGAGTTTAGAGCGGTCGACTGATTCGAAATCCGCTTTCAAATGGAGGAAAACAGAGATAGTGGGTCTACGAAAAGAACACCGGTGCTCCAGAATTTGGCGACGAGTGAAGATGTGATCGATACAACCTCGACCAGGTTTAAAACCAGTCTGGTTCTTATGCGTGCACCGTTCACGTGCTGCAGACAATGGCCGGAGTATATTACCAGCGAGAAGTCTAGAGATGATGTTTATGATCGAATTGCTCTGTGGTTTTCACAAGAGTACCTTTCGCGTTTGGTACACAAGGTAATAAAGGTACTTTTATCTATTTCCAAAATCTATCTTGTTTTCGTACAAGATTTTATCTTTTGACTGATTCATTCGGAACATGCTCTCATTTGTTTTACAAACCTCTTTTTTTCCACTTTAGCCCTACAGATATGTTCCTTATTGGCAAAGAAGATTCGCTTCGATCACCTCGCGGCATAATATTGAATTTCACACACAATCGAAGTACGTCTTGCTTACCTAATGCGTATGCAAACTGTGTAACTAATTAAGCTCTCACTGGTCCAATTCCGCTTTTAAAACCTGTTCAGTGCTTGCCATTGGACGGTCTCCGATCGATCTACATGAACATGCGTTGATTCTAAGCAGTGTCACGGCAACCTTGTACCTTAAAAGTGGCTATTGGTCCACCGGTGAGAATGTTTGCTTGTCTCAACATTCCTCTAGACAACGTGCTCATCAGTTCACACACACAGGCTGATAGGTCACGTGACATATCAAATAACCATACAAAATCTGCAATTTTCGTTTCAATTGTGTAGAACAGTCTGTCATCAGATCCTCGCGACTGATATCTATTTGGTCGCTTAATCTGGGAATGTCATGTACGTGTTTTGTGCCGCTCTCCCTTAGATAATTTGTACATCAGGTATTACGAACCGCGTCATTTCGGTCGTTAGTAAATACAGACGCCCGTTGATCATGCACATGTATGCTTATATAAGCACATAGTTAGCCAACATCACAGAAGCTACTCAACACACTTTCCTCTGAGAGATTTTCGATTTAATAAATGAATTCAAACTTGTGTCAATCGGTTTCTGTCTCGTTCCTATCAAACTTGTCTATTAAAAACAAATTTACTAACGGAACTTCATGAAGCTAATGATTTAAGGGTCATCACATGTATGGACCATTCTGCGTAGTTAGCGTAGTCATCGTTTTTGACTATCTAATTTCGATTCAGGCATCTAATGTTTCTATTTCAAACTAGCATAACCAAACGTGTTTCTATCATTCTCTGCTTATCTTTTTATCACAAAAACTCTAGTTTGACTCAGATGATCATAAATCGTACTGCATTACTTAGCGGTTTCATCTCATGTGATATAGTAAACCTAAATTCAGAGTAACCGCATTCGCCTGTTGTTTTCGCTCATCAATCATAAAGTTGTATGGTTACTCGTCGTAAACGTTTGTTTCGTTCGTCAGTGGGTTGATGGGAGTGTTCCCATTTCTTATGAACTTACTTAGATTTAAACTGTCCGCAAACTCGGTGACATCTTACGCAGTTTGAGCAAGCGCAATTTTCCTCGAACCTACCCTTCTGACTAACATAGTTACGAGATCGTATGCTTTTTACATTTTTATCTGGTGTAATGAAAAGTGTGAAAGATTTTTTTAGACAAATGGACAGTCCTTTACTGGATTTCATTTCCGAAATGGTTTGTGCACGGTATATTCGTTGACGTTGGTTACCGTGCTTTTTTTCAGCCTCACAAACTGTCNNNGTCTCATTCCAATTATGATTCTTCACGCCGAAGACGACCACATTGTCCCGTTCTCTGAGGGTGAAAAGGTGAGTTTTATTGGCCAGTGGGCACATTGTTTCTTTTAGTGTACTACTTGCTGTACTAAGACTAATGGTGAAAGTTTCCTTTTATTTGAAGAAAGTCGTAGTTGATTTTGAGAATCGACTACCATCACCAAACACGGCACTTCACGAACTATCAGTTAGCTGCTCACGCACATGACTAGTCAAAGTTGAGCAACAGTATAGACGATCTGAACAAGGAAACATGCCACGTGGATCCAACACGTCACAACAAGGTGGGGATAATTGACAATCACATGAACAAATATAATCACCTTAGTTGAATGAACACGTAACGGAGAATTTCACTTCAACTAGAGTAGATCGGAAGTGGTCGTAAAGTCGAATTTGCTTACACCAACTGGACCGAACTCATTGGAATCCCCACAATGTAAAATAGGTTGCGGTTTTGTTGTTATCCTTTTATCATAATTGGCTACGCTAAATGGTACATAATTGAACCTTTTGGCATTATGTTCTCGTTAGGTCCCAATTCCTGAATACATGTTCGAAAATTTGATAAACAAACTTCTCTTGAATAATCCCGCGCATTTACCTCTACAAGTGCGTTGAAATAGTGAAAATACCACTTGGAGAGCACGATGTGTAAGCTTGGCGTTAAACGTTTAGTCAAATAACTTAGCGCCTTTTGTGTAACTGGAGACGTTTTTCATTTGCATGTCGTTCGACTAGTGCTGTAATGTAGACTCACGCTAATACTTTCTGTCAGTTTTCACTCCACGGAGTTGACTGAGTCGTTCGTTTGACCTTCGACTCTCCTTTGTTGTGTTCTGCGATCTACCATGTTGCCTTGCCATAAGACTTGGCAAACAAGTAAGCCTTAGTTTAGACACTCAACTATCGGGTGATATCCCCATTCGGGAAAAACACGACATTTGGTTCGACTGAACTTCATTTTTTCCGAGGCTTTTTATTCGTCTTATTTTTTTGGTCTGCCGCACGAAACCATATAACTCCATGGCCAGAATTACATAAAATAAACAAACTTGAGATGTCTTACAAAAAGTACATTTATTCTCTCTGTTCAGTTTGGCGAATGTGAATTAGTGATTGAAGTAATAGGGAAGTTGAGAGTCTGATGAGTTTCCTGATAGTCAAATGGTAGTATGTTTGCGTTCTACTTGCGACGTCCCGGGTTCGGTCCCCAATCGATTTCATGGATTTCACTGCCGGTTAGACCACATCCGGTCAAAACATCTGTGCAGTGCTTCCTTTTTTCAGTTCATGCATCGTTTGCTGTGTACACGAAGAAATTCACTCTATTTTTTCAGTGCATAATGTGAATTATAGTAAAAGAGGACTTCCCCATAGCTTCCCATAGCTTGCTGTTAAAGGGAGAGTACAATGGGAAGGTGTTCCACAAATTGTCAGTTCGAGAGAAAAATAAGATTGTAGTAAAGAATTACGATAGCTGGTGACCGAAATCTGACAAGGATGACTAGTTGTCTGTGTATGGGCTAGACGGGCAAAAGTTACAGGAAGAGGAATATCCGAGGCGAGCTCTGAAGTACTAACACCAAAGTAGTTAACGCAGAGAAGGTTAGTAAAGCAGCTGCCCGACGATGGACCAATAATTGTAGTTTGAAAAAAGAGAAGGATAATCCATAAAACAGATAACCTTTCGTTGAACATTACGCAGCATTCCAAGAGCACACCTGGAGTGAAGAAGCGTCCATAGCGGAATACAAATCCGATCCTACGCGCAGCACGAGAAGCAGGCTGAGATATAAAAGAGGGACCAATATAAAAAAAGAAGCTATTGGCAATGCAAGAAGAGAAACAGCGTCTGTAGAATGCATTTGGGTGGAATCAACAGACAGATGTGGAGAGAAAAGTGGTGTTTCAGATAAACTGCAAGAAGAGCGGTTTTAGAAGCATCGAATGCAATATGATTGTCGTCTCCCAGGGTATGAGATCGGTATTACATCCCAGTGACACATTAACTGCACTAAGATCACGTTCAGTTTTGGTTTTGGCATGGTGAATAGTGCAATAGGTGAGGGATCATCGGCAAAAGAATGAATTTGGTTAGCAGATATGGAACAGAGACCATTGATAAATAAGTTGATGGGCGCATGTACTGAACCTTGGGAACGCCGGCATTCACGAGAAATGGCTGAGCTAGAACTCCATCAGAGTGAGCTGGGGTGATTCGCGTACTAAGAAATCTTGATATCCATAATACGAGAGCCGGAGGGAACCTGAACATGGGCATTTTCGTCAGTGGACCTTCATGCAAAACACGGCCGCAGGCTGTTTTTTCGTCGTTATTAAGTGTAGCCAAACAAGATTGTGAGAGTAAGGAGGCTGAAAGTCATGTAGGCGGTCGTCGAGTAATCCTTTACGGTCGGGGAACGCGTGCATTTGGTCGATGATGATGGTTCGAAAAACTTTCTAAAGGATAGATGTGAAGGAAACGGGTGGGCAATAATTGAGGTTAGAAAGGACACTGCTTTTGTGGTCCGTCGCAAACAACTGTTCAGTGTTCGAAGATTAAAGATCTAAGCTGGAAGAGTCGCCACTGTTGGCGGAGAGAAATAGAGCACAAAAGTAAGGATTGAAAGAAGGAGGCCTGAGCTGAGAGCACAAACTACAACCAAATCTTAGATCAGAAAAGTCATGAAGTGGGTTTGATTCCTTATCTGATCGATGCTCAATCACAGGTGTTTTTGTCCCTTGTATGTTTTTGGTGAAAATTTGTTTCAAGTTCTCTAGGGTTTTTCTGTTTTCTTTGACTAAAACCCAAATTATCGGCCATATAGCACAATCCTTTTATTGTGTTTTATCTTTAATAGGAAACTCAGTTTGTCTTTCAAATTCTTTGAAAGCATCTCATCTGTTTGAGGTCCTACTTGCCTTTATAAAAGCTGACGCATTTGCAGTGGTTTTTTAAAGTTAGTGCCAAAGTTTGATTTGATTATTTCGTCATCCAACGTGTTTGCGAAGTATACAAGTAAAATAATGTTTCAATATGAGGAGACTGGCCGACCCAACTGAGTTATGACAGACTATAGGAGTAAATAAATTGGGAACGTGACGTCGGAACTGTATGCAAGGAAACAAATAAAAAGCATGCAGAGTAAAATGCTCTGAACTATGTAGTTAACCCCATAAGTTATTTTGCAATTAAATTTTAATAGTCAATCAATCTCATGCTATATCGTGCCCCGCGGGAATTCGGACAGGTGGGTAAGTACCAGAAACTGCGACCTAGCATGCTTGTCAGTAGTAGATACTGATAAATAGTATGAAAAATCGATTGGTTTGTGACAAAATAAACCGGATCGATAAAAAGTGCGTTAATCCCGGTACTTGTAACCAATGTTTATAATTATATATTAATATATATCTATATATATTTATATATATATTAAATATAATATAATATAATTTAAATATATCTTGTCGGGTAGACTTTATGTATTAAAGGATTTGAAATGCTTTATGATACTCTCTGTTTAATATTAGTACATTGCATTCGGTATACAGCCGCTTTCAGTTTTAAGTGTCTAGTCATCCCGAAACTACTTACCTTTCTTCCGGAGATTTCCATTCTGACCCAATTAGCGCATATTAATTTCAGACATTCCTCCTTTCCTTTACAATGTAAGGTAACCACATAATTGAGTATGTTGCGTCCATCATATTTACTGATGTTTACGCTATAATAGTCGCAACACCATTCGATGTAAACATGAATGAACCAGATCGAACACTGTGGCAACAAAGGACAAATAATCGCATTCGAAGGAAATCACATCACCTATAATGAGTCAAATATCTGTTACGAGGTTTGCTCAATGCAGTAACTTGTTTTCTATATTCCAAACTGAATTTCTCTGTAGAATCTAGTCTTGATCTTCTGATGAAAAATATGTACCTTTAGTGCCTGCAGACACCCATTCGTTCGTTCGCTTTTCTTGTTTTCAGTTTGCTGAAATCGATTGATACCCTCGATATGGCCAGAGTTGGTAAAGCATCGGTGCCGCTCTTATTAGTCATGACCTCAGAGATGGATTAACTTCTAAAATTGAGGCCGTAACGTGATTCAGGAATTAGAAGTGCATCACTCAAACAGTCAGGGGCGCGTTAGACTCAGGTTATATAGATATACTATATTTCACACACGTCTGATGCCAAACTTTTTGGAAACAAATCGCGGTATAATAATCTTTATAAAAACAAAAACGCTCCACGATTTGCAAGTGGGCCGAATACTGCTAGGTTGCCCAGGCCAAGACAGGTGAATTTTTTTGGGGAATCTACAACCAGAGCCTTCGGCTACCCAAAGACTGACCCGCAACGCAGTGGGCCGGTGTGCGAAAACCGCAATCCATTGGGAGCCCGTGTCAGTTCATCGGATCATACGCCATTCGGATGGGGTCAAACGTTCAAGGTGCCCAATATACCTCGATGCCCAATCGAGCCGGTGACCATTGCCACAACCGGAAAGGTGTGCGGTTGGTTCGTAAACCTCCTCTTGGTTGGTTTGGAATCAGGGTTTTTAGCCAACTCCCCTAGGCAAACCGCCAGTGGTCCACCAAACCGGTTATAGTCCCGTATGTCGACATTTTGCCCAGTCATTTTCGTGGGAAAACACCGCCATGAGAAGGGCTTTCTCAGCAGAGGCTATTTGAGATGCTTGGTCGTATGGGAGCATTTCAAGAGGTGCAAGGGACGGGTAAGCAGCCGCAACCCCAGGTACCCACTCCCGACCATACTGAGGATTTCGGAGGCTAGACTAAGGTTACGATAATCTTGGGCTAGTGACTTATCCAATCTCATTAGTGCTTTAGGAGAAGTGCAAATATCGTTCTTCTCTCGCACAGGCGCATCGAAGCAGCAGCGGCTATCGATCGGTTGGATCGGACATCTTACTCCACACACCCGCTTACCAGTCGATCGCCATTATTGTTCACTCTTTTGTACGTAAGTGCCACACAGCCTATCGATAGACCGGATGGCCGTGGCTTTGGTGACTACAGTAACAAAAACGACCCCATTCGAGCATCCCACAGGATTGCAGAACGAAACCTTAGCAGATGTATTTTTTCATGTCGTTGGCCTCAGCTTGGTTCTCCTTTGGAACTCGACAAATGCGCTGTTTACATCTGTTGAACACTACATCAATCAACCCGAAATCCGAGCATTAACCAAGGAAAACAACTTCAATTGATCCGATGACTTCTGCGCTTCTCTAATTGGGATAAATTCCGGTGCATTTACTGCTTCAAATTCATCTTCTTTGCGACGCTTAGCTTAATTCGAAACGAGTTCATCTTATGACTGACAAGAGGCTTGATATAATAATTTTGATAAACCTACCTCATCAAATTTTAAACGGGCGGTTTCTTCAAAAATACGTTCATCAATAGACATATAGTGAGTGAACTCTTCAATCAGATCGCATTTATCCTCTGGTGGTCGCATCATTGGCTGGTTTGATGTGAATTTGAACCCAACTTTTACGAAAGCGTTGCTTAGTACATGCGAATGCATAAACATCCAAGCTTTCTTGACGAGATGTATGCCGGACCAACTGCGGTAAACCCGCTCGAAACTCGTCCGCTTCTTCACTTGGTACCGACAAACGTTCCCCACAAACCTATAAAGTAATGCACAAGAGTAGTTGCCTGTCTCCTACTTTTTTATATTGAATATCCCATCTGTCTGACCGACCTTTGCAAGCCTTCAAGTCACGATGATGCATTCGTTGCGCTAGCTGAATTACCTTCTTACAAACAATGCTCTCCACCATGGCGAAGGCACCGAGCTTTTCCCTCAGAGCAGTAAACCAAACCAAGGTCAGATAATTCACTGTCTTGGACTTTTCGTTGGTTTCCAAGTGGCATCTTTCCTGAGATATCACAGCGCTCACAAATTCTCCAATAGTCGTTCGATAGAATATAACGTTACAAACAGCTTTTCTTGAAACACCAAGTGATTTGGTTACGGAGCTCTGAGTTGCACGTGGTTGATTCAGCATTTCCAACACGTTCTGCTTCTCTCTGATCGATAGTCGCTTGCACATTTTGATGTCAAGTGACTGTCTTCGACTTATGGCATCGTTGTGTCTTCCTCGCAAGGGTTATCCAATTTGAAACAAAACAACAATTAGTGATTAATGTCATTTGGCATCATACTAAGTGAAACGTGATTGGCTGAATGCGACATTTTAGGTCGATGGCCATCCCGAAAATCGATCAACGACTTAGTGAGTAGGTATCAGGACCTGCAACATATTGACGGGCGACATTGCATACAGTTTGTTTGTTTTCTAAAATGTGGGAAGGTATTTGAAAATTGGACTTCTCAAAGGTGCGACATAGCAAGAAATTGACTGTAATTATATTTCACTGATAAAAACTCCATATGTGCTAGTTGATTAAGAGTAATTCTTGCCTTGGCTAAAACTCGACCCTTTATGACTCATTTCCTCCATTCAGCACTGGAGTAGGGAATATTTTTGGAAATTTCATGCAACCAGTTCCCTCTAACAATTTCATGAGAGCAAGAAGAAGCATCATGATCACAGGATGTGTTGAATTCAACTATTTCGTGATAATCTCATCAGCTGTGTGCATACATTCAGATCACGTTTGGTTAAAAGAGTGGCAGGTTTTGTGACAGGCGAACACACGCGGGGAGGAGAAATCAATCAATACGAAGGCCAAAGGTCACTAAGAGGAGCCGGATTGAACGTTGGGATAGGGAGCGGAATCACTGCGGGGTCGAGGGGGGGGAGGGAGGAGGACAGTGACACCTACCAGCGCAGCGCGAGGCTAGCCACACACAGTTTCCCCTCGATTGTCTTGCAGTCCACTATTATGCAACTGAAATGCTAAACTTTTGACAAATAGTGAAGCTTTGCTTATACGAATACATCACCCAATGGCCCGCAACCTTTCATTTCTAATTTTCAACATGATTTGTTAACGCAACATGCAATACATACGGCAGCTTATTTTACGTTACCGATTGATTGGATTAAGTGAAATGTTGACATTTCACGATTTGAAAATATCATAGTTTTTAAATCGGGGACGGAACCAGTTTTGCTCGATTGATTTCATAGGAGTTAGTTGAAATTTGACTTAAATTTGATGTATTGTGATTTCGTTATTTGTACACTGACTTGCGGATACATTATGATTGAGTGAACTTTGTAACATTTTCACTGCACCACGTTGGATAGTGTGCACCAGGGTTGCAGCGAATATGACCATCCATGATGTGCCGAGGTTTGGCTCGAAGGTTAACCCTGAATCCGGATTTTCACCACCACCACAGGTCACAACGGTCTTGAATGAGGCCACATTGGTTTTCGCGTCTCTTCTGTTATGCTTTGTGCAAGTGTGTTTTCTCGGAGCATTTTCTTCTCCGTTGAGTGCGAGGTGTTATTTCATGTATCCCAATGAACTGCGTATCCAACAGGGGAAAAATCAACACTTGTCACTTTGGTGAATGATGCACGACCGATTTACGTTTCCATCGCGTATCAGTATTTTTATCGGAGAGTTCTCAGTGTCAGCCATGATGGGATCTGAATATGGTTTGACGCCTAAGAATTATCTGCAAACGTTGTAGAAGTACAGGAACAACTGTTTAACTACATTCATCTCAGTGAACTTGGCGATAAATCACTGTCATTGGGTCCTATTGGTTTGGCAAGAGTGCATGGGAAAACTGCGTTGACCTATAGAAGTAGTACGGTTGTCAGGCTGTTTTCCAATCAAACCGATTAAATATTTTCCATTCACTCAGCCACACATCGCTCGCGATTCGTTTATCATCTACGGTATGGTATGAATTGTGCTCAATATGAGACAGTGAATATTAGCTTCTTCAACTTAGTGACGCGTCAAACCGTGATAAAAGACTCCTGTTTAACCCTTGCACAACTGAGTATGGTGTTGCAGATTTATTGGGTTGGAAAATTTGTGGTTAAAAAGGCTATCGTAGGATGTATTATCACAATGAAAATAGTTGGTTAGCTTGCCCTACAACACTACAGACCTAATGTAAAATGACTGTTTAAATCCCATGATATTATAAACTACTGTGCAGCAGAGATCAGAGACTATTCAATAGGTTGATTCTCTGAAGCTAAAGAAGGATTACGTGACGGAATAACGAAGGTTTTCTAACAATTTCATGGATCTTGGAGAAAAGAGGATTGGAGTCATCTGCGAATAAAAAAATAATAATGCTTATGATCGAAACTCACAGCGAATGAAAATGAAGGGAAAACTAGAGTGGCCATTTTTATAGAGCGAAATTCGTGGTGGTAATGGCGTCTAAAAGGCTGGAATTTTGTTGTTCGACAATGGTCAAATGGTCAAGAATTGAACGTTATGGATGGATTGGTAACAGAGCAAATGCCTTTAACACGAACCAAAGCTGTCATCAAAGAAAAGGTTTCGCGTGATTTTCAATGCAATATGTTCTTCTCTTCATGTGTTGTCTTCTCATATCATGTGTTCACTATGACCACTTTTTGAGGTTCGTATAATGGGACGGAAAATCACATGTGATCTGCCTCTAAGTTCATTGGAAAAACTGATTGATATATGCGATATAAGTGCATGGTCATAGTAGTAGTAGTAGTACATAGTTTCAAAAATTCTCTCTCTCTCTCTCTCTCTCTCTCTCTATATATATATATATATATATATATATATATATATACTGTTATGTTTCTTACCGAGCTTGCCAATTGCATTACAAACGTTTCATCACCAATAGAGGTGACATTCTCAATGTAGTTTCCCTGGGTTGTGAGAAACACTGCCTGTACTCCAAGTCCCAAGAATCTAATGGGGTTCTTGTCGTTAACGGAACTTACTTACCACTTAGCATGAGATAAAAGTGTAATGTCAGTAGGGGGACTCACAGCAAACAAATCAAACAATGAAACACGGGTGCTTGTGTTGAGGATAAATATGCACGTTGTGCTTCGAAATTCGACAGCCGAGCAGAAATGCTTTCTGTAAAGTTATTGTAATCCCATTATTACATACCAATAAATATTACGGCTTCAAGCCCCTTCAAGTAGTCAAAATGGAATCAAAACGTATGGTTTGAAAACATGAGAAACTAATGGTATGTAAATCAGCAGTAAATGTCGACGATAAAAACCCCGACCGAAAATCTATTTTTTCGTCCAAATTTACGTGAAAAGGGGTCCCACTCGCCGCGCTTTTGGGAACCTTATCGGATGTCCGATTTATCTGGGAAGGACTCGGTGACTTTGCAAGTACCGTAGTCACGCCAGAAATGGTGCTTTTTTAACATCAAATTAGACTAGTATTTATCTCCCATATCAAATATCAAACGTACAAATTTGAAGAGAAATACCGAGGGTATGGAATCGTTGACAGAAGAGCTATATGTTCCGACCATCAAACATCAAACTCACCCGGTTCCTAAGGAATGACCCCAGAAGAATATTGGTGCATTTCCGCAGTGTTTGCAGACATAATTTAGCACGGTCAAACAATCGAAAACACAGTCTTGCTCGCTGGTCATGGAGCCGGTGGAATCTCCGTAGCCTAAAACACCGAAACGATTGGTAGTGAGAATATGAACATTTGAACTTTCACTACTCAAACTTGCGTGTAAAAAAGCCAAAGGGGGGGGGGTCAAAACAAGACCTGGGACGAGGGTATAAAAACCTTAAACAGGAAAATCAGTCATGTAGGTCGTTTTAGGCTCCCTGGATTGTATTGTATTGTGATAACTTCTGCAGGCATGAAGCCTATATTTCATTTAAAAATATACAGGCTGGAGCGAGAGAGAAAACAAAAATAATAATAATGAAAAAGGGGAGATTTAAATCCCAAAACTGTTTACAAAGTCGGTGAAAACCTGTTCCTTGTTAACTAGAATACATGCTAATGAGGGTACTGTAGAGTTGCGATATATTTATTCCCGAGGGAACACAACAATATTGGGATCTAGTTGAAGGATGGAAACAACAGGAAACAGGAAACAACAGTTAGATCTGCGTGTAGCGGGTGTGTGGAGTCGATGAGAATCGTATGTGCAAACTTTTCACATGCATTCAAATGATGTCCTCATGGGTCAGTTACTAATTCCTTCAGCGGGATTGTAGAGACAAGGCTAATGATGGTTAGTCGACGTGGAAGCATTTTAAAATCTTTCTTAAGGAGATTGGAAAAATTAACAGGTGAATAAGAAAGTAAAACAGGGAAAACACGCTGGTACACAAATTTGGAAATAACTGATTGTTGAATACGAAACTGACGAATTTTACGGATATGAAAAGAAATTCCTCGAAGCTTACTGACCATATGTTGAATGTGAGAGATCCAGTGAAGATCCGTATCAATAAAAACACCCAGGTATTTAATACAGTTTACCCGGGATACTGGTTCAGAGCCAATCGATACCGGTTCAGTTGGGAAAGAAGAGCGTGATAATGTAAAGAAACGTTCGAAACATTTAGAGGGATTAAGAGATAGTCCAGATGTGGCGGAAAACCGTTGAACGTTATCCAAGTTGTCAGAAACTTGTGAAAGACAAGAAGAGTCGAAGATGGCCTGACAGAACCACATCGTCAGCATATTTGAAGACAGAAGAAGGGGCGCTAGCAGAGAAGTCACTAATATACGTAGAAAATAAGTGAGGAAAGAACTGCACCTTGGAGTAACTGTCTAGGACAACCGAAGGTCTCCAGTTTACGAAGAAGAACGGAACGAGGAATAGAATCAATAGCAGATGAGTAGTCCAGAAACACAACTGACAGATTTCGCAGAGTCATTCAGGGATTTGGTAATTTTATGTAAAATAGAGGAAACTGCATCCAGCGTGCATCTGTTTGATTTATAGGCAAACTGAAGAGGATCCTACAGGACAGCAACAGAGGACTGAATGCACTTAAGAACAACACGTTCCGCTAGCTTAAATCCAACAGAGATTAAAGCGATAGAACGAACGCGTTTGATTAGAACGTTTCAAGTAGAGGACTTGGGCGTGGGAACAATTGTTACTGGTTTCCAACAGTCTGGTATAGAGTAGGTTTTTCAGGAATTATTCAAAAATGATGTGGGGTCCTCAGGATTATTGTAATCAATGGTTAGATAAATTGCGTGGGGTAAACAGTGGCGCGCGTGCATCGTCTTAATTTCTCTGCAACCTTAGTGTATTGAGATCTTCCATTTTCTCTTCGACTTTACTTTCAACGTTCCTGCCTTGTTCTTATTGCTTCATACAAATGGGCAGTCAAGAGACAGTGCCCGAAAGTGCATGGTTAGTAGTTGCACAAACTGAAACCGAAAACAGCCAAACACGAAAAGCATTCACAGAAGAGGGTACGCTCCATGCGAAGACAATTAAATATACAACCACAAACATATATTAAATAAGGAATCAAAAGAGGGGAATAGTTCAAAAGACTTCAGTGGAAGGTATTCCGAAAAGCTGTGCTGATCACCAAAGTAAAAACAGAACAAAAATTTGAGATTGTTTAACAAGTCGCAAAAACGTTATCTCAAACGGGATCTTGGATGCTACTGTGATAGAAAACCTCACAATATACCTAGTGGGTAGCTCAGTAGCTTAAAAGGGTCGAATATCCTAACCGTCCCCAAGGTCCAGTGAACTTTATCTCATTGCAATTTCAGTTCTTTGTATACGTCTAACAATACACAAAACATAATAGTAAATGTGAATGGATAGTGACGAACAAGTAACTTAATCAAATGCGATTGGCGTCCACCGGTTCCCAAGATATTGGATTGGAAGGTCGCTACCATCGCCACATTTTGGTGGTAGAAAACTACGAACACACGCGAGACTCATTCAACAAGATGCACTTTCGGGTACGCGTTTAGCCTACCAAATGCTGCTAATATGCTTACCTGATTCCACTAGCAACTAGACTCGTCAAAATTGGTGGATGTCTTCCGCTTGGACGCCTCTAGTTGTAAAGCTGTGTAGCGAGACTGACAACCAGGAGGTACTGATCTCTCCGAAAACTGTGTTATTGAAAGCTGCATTAAAAAAATAACAGGATCCCATTCATCAGCGAACTGCCACCAGTGCCCACCGAAGTTCGAAGTACGCATGGGGTTACCTCCTCATGAAGAACCTCGTGACTGTCATTTCTCAAAAAAGACTTGCTCAGAAATTGCGCCGCTCTACTTCCACGAGAATGGATACCAGTTATGATACGCAAAAGATTGCCATTAGTATAGTCAAGGGGTTCGCTGTATATTCCGTCACACTACATAACAACCATCAATTCTGGTAATCAGTTTTCTCGTAGGGCCCAAATTGAACGAAAACACAAAATCTGACTAGATAGAATAATTCATAATGTTCTCTGAAGGTAAATAGAGAAATTTACGCAACAGTTGAAAGGCGAATCCTTCTACTCAGCGAGGTTGGCAAAAAGCGCCATTATGAGAAAAATTCACCGATCGTAAACGAGGTCATCCAACGAGTAGGTCACATATGTCATGGTATTCGAATGGACAAACTAAGACCGAACTGTCACATCAGAATATGTTTACAGGTGAACAGAAACATACGGAGGCTTACCACGATAGTCGAATGCAATCACGTGGAAGCCAAGGGAAGAGAGTAGTTTGTAAATGTTCACGCGCCATGGGGTAGCTCGAGACTTGGAATTGCCATGGAAATAAATGAAGACCGGCTCCCCGTGTGCCAGAGATCTCTCAAACGCGACCGAATCATCCAAACCGACATTTACTTGGGAGGCTCCTTCGGCCTCATGGGGTAGAATGTGCCTGTAGTTGAGCAGTATTATAAAAAAGATAATAAGAAGGATGATAATAACCATATAACGTTAAAACTTCGTTTTATTTGTTGATCCCCATCACGTGTACACCGATTGATTCCACGAGGGCTTCATATCGCTTTAAAATGTGTTCTTGAGAGAACTGCTTCAGGTCATAAAGTTGGAAGTGATACCAGTCAAACCTACCGAACGTGCGAAAATGATACTGCACAATTTTACTTACTGTTGAAATCCTATGTAGTGGCCGGCAAGGATCACTGACAGTTACGGTTTCATCAATCTTTCATTACACAGTTCAGTGTGCGTAGTAAACCCTACATTCAAGAGGACCTAGTGTTTCATCAAGTAAACCGAAAACCTAATCCCGGGGGTCAGGAATGAACAATCCCATGTAGTTCCCCTACAAAAGGCTTGATACACAATCGTCTGGTACCCAAACTGTCTAAGGGTAGTACCATTCGTTAGTGGAAAGCATTATGTAGCTGTTTAATCTGGTCTATTAAGAGACGTCAACTACAGTACATGCCCGTGTAGATTCAAACCCACAGAAAAAATGTGTCAAACTCTGCGCTATTCGAGAGCGCAGCTTCCCTTGTGTTTGTGAAGAACTCGGTAAAGTTGTGGATCACTCCACCCGAATCTGAATACATGGCATATCCGAAGGATCGTTTCATTACCGAGCAGGTGCAATATATATATATATATATATATATATATATAAACCAGTCAG
>UZAN01043262.1:20947-34102 GCA_900618425.1 Echinostoma caproni
GAGCCTCCATGCTTAAAAACGGTTGGGGGCAGCCCGTCGGGGCCGGAAGCCTTATGCCATTTGAGGTGACTTTCCCGGGTAACCTCCATTTCAGATGGAGGACTGATGTCAACTGGCAGTATTTGCATAGTTGAATCGAATGGGGCAAAGTCTTGTATCGAAGGGGACCAGCTAAACTGTGCCTTTAAATGTTCTGCCCAACGTTCAAGACGACGTTCCTGAATTTGAATCAGTGTGCTGTCAAACTCATTAATTACCTCACTTACGCCTGCTTTCCTTGGTCCTGTACTCCTTATGCTAGATAAAACTGGGATCATTTTATGAAACAAAGGAGGATCAAGCAAGCAACTGAAGCCAGTATCTGTATCGTATGAAGGAGTAAATAGTTTTTGAAGTGGATGGTTATATCAAGTGAAAACAGGATTGATGTAATCCAGGGCGTGATTTATTCCCTAGAACTAGTGGGTATCGTCATCGGTACGGTTGATGTACATGCGAAGAAACTGAAATGTCGTGATCCTCCTCCAGGACACTACTCTGGTGCAATCAGTGCTTTTTGTCTAGGCATTTTGTTAATCAATGCAAGTCAAGAAAACCGTACCCTTGTTGGGGTGAATTTTCAGCAATCTACGAACTTGTATAGCGGATAGAGAACATTGCGATTCACACAAAATAACAGAAAATCAGTTAGCGCAACAGTCTTTTCCTCAGTTGGATGAAAACTGTTCGGTTATTAATCTAGGTTTTTAAAATTGGTAGGAAACATTGTGAAACATTCAGTAGCCTCGATGTCGGTTCGGACCCACGTATGGACGCTCTTGCACAGCGCACGCTTTGCCAGCTGCGCCACAAGGCCACACCGATAGCACTGATCTTTTCACATTCGAATTACCCGTGGGCGGTGTCCNGGTGTCCATGTGTGAGGCCGAATTCTACCGAGGCTACTGAACTATTTATTTACAATTTCAACAATAATAACTAATAGCCAAGCACGTTATGGAATTGGACTGTTCCTATACAGGGAATTATACACAAGAAGAAATTGATATTTGAAGCGAGTTTGGGGATTTGAAAACGCTTTTACTGTTTCACGATGCAAACAGTGCTCTCGATAAACCGTGTTTGTTATCTTGTCAATAAATGCATCCCGGATGTTAACAATGCCTGGAAATAAAATCTCAACCAAAACAATTCTAGCAGTTTCACTGTATCAGATCAATCATTGATCAGATTTGAAATCCGTTTCTTTTAAAACAGAAAGCAATATCATGGAGCAATATGTCGAGTGTGAAACGATGCAAGCACTAACGAACTCGAGGAGATTCAGATTATTGGAGAACAACTACTCTCCTGATATGCATCAAACTGCTGAGGAACGGTGAACGCTTGACTTATCACCCATTCAGGTTTTGACACAGGCAGCAGACACTGTTGATGATCCTGGGTGTGGATTTCACGCCTTGGTAGATCCATATTGCCCCACGAGGTAAATACATCTGAATGCGATGAAAATCTTTGTGATGACTGACAAAGAGCGCACTAGGCGGTTGTTTTTTCCTGTTTTGGACTCGTTACCAGTGCGTACTACTTGTGCCCCTGTCAGGACTTCAAACCCTTGTCCCTGTACCAAATGAGAAGACAAAGGAGAGTTGGTTTCATTGACTAATGGTTAAGTAGCGGTGATCCAGCGCTCATGGTCACCACCATATCAGTTTGGACTGACGTGTTTCTGAATGCCTAACCGTCATTCACCATCCTCCGTTTGCTGTGTCAGCCCCTTTTTGGACGTTTTCTCCTTCGACAAAATTGTTAATTTCATTTCTTAACAGATGAAAGAATCTTTAACATGAAAAAAGAATTCATTATTAATATTAATAATAATTATTATTACTATAACATTATATATTACATATACAGTATTTGCCGATTATGACGCACTAAAATATTATCTTTCTGATTGAATTGAGTTTCATTATATTTATCACCTATACTAATATCTTAGGTATAGACAATAATTTATATCTTGTCTGCTTCGATCTACGTAGTTTCTAGGCTGCATAATTGTCAGTTAAAATGTCTGACCTTAGTTGCCAAGAGGTTAGTAAATTTATTTAGTCAAGGAGATTGATTCACTTATCATTTACTTTTGGACCTCAGAAAACATGCGTGACTCTAAGGTCCATTTCAAGTAACCTCCCGCTAATGGCCCGGATCTCAGTGTAATTGAACATCTGTTTTCTGTTTTGAAGGAAGAAGTCAAAATGCTACCTGTACATTAGACATTGAAGGCCAAAGCGCGACACGTAATGGAGCAATAAATAGAAAATGACATCATAAAATTGTTGGTGGATTCGATGCCGAAGAGACTCGAAAAATTCTTAAAGAATAAAGGCAGGCTAATTGACTATTAGTGTACATAAACTTTACATCTTAATTATTACCAATGTTAATTTGTTGTAAGTAAAAATTGTTTTATTGTCCTTAGTTAGCTCTTAACTCATCCTGGTGTAGGTCAACCATTACTGACGGAATGGGAGTATCCACTAAATTCTGAACCATTCCATCTACTGAGTATAAACGAACCAGGAGAATCACCGCTTTAAAGACTCACCAAGGCTTGTGTTATAATTATTGGGGAAAAAATTTACTTCAGTATAAATGCTGTTGCCTATAGGAACCGATAAGTGTTTCACAGGGCCCGTTGCTTCAATTTCAACTAGATATTTATATAATATTCCACTATGTTTTATTATAATGTTGAAATAAGTAATAATAAAAATATTAGTGCTAACTTTGGAACAATCCTTTCGATTGGTCACAGAAACCAGGCACCGTTGTTGGTCTTGGTTTTAGTCACGGTTCAGTGCGGTTTGTTGGTCATCACAAAGACTTCCAACATCTTTGAACAACCCCAACAGTTTTATCAATGCCAGCTTAGCAGAAGAAAAGCGCTGAGAAATCCAGAAAACAAGGTGAAATCATTTTATCTTTGATTAAGGAGAAATAGTTAGGACAGTAGTATAATCATTCTGTGAGTAGGTCAGAAATCACGCATGTAACAAAGACGGTATTTGAAAACGCAGAGACCGTGAAGCCAACGGGTGTATAAATTCGACGGTCAGCAAACTGCTTTGAGGATGTATTTTGCTGACACCGAAACGAAATAAAATTGACACGATTGTATTAAGCTAAACCGTGTTCGCGGATTCAGAAAACCACTTAAATGGACAGAACAACGAGAGGCAGTTCCCAGACCGAAATGAACGTTGAAACAGTTGCAAAAGCTGGATATCTCGGAGTGAAACAGGGAACAATAATGTAGTTCATCAAGACGCCTTGGAGAGGACAGAACCTGTTGCAACATATCGGTGGTTGGATACGGAATTACTACTTTGTCAACAGAGTTACCACCTAGAAAGTTCAGGGGAATATGGGAGGAGATTTATTGAACAAAATCATGTAAATCAAAACGTACCCTGAAAAACAAGTGGATCAATTTTAACGTAATAGAACTCTGTGTTGTTCATTTTACGCAAAGTAGCTCGTTCTCCGGAAGTAGTTGAGGAAAGATTTGATTTTTCACGTCTCAGAACACACTCAGAAAAATATTGAACAATCCACCAGCCGGTCGATAGCGAAACTTGAAAAGTTTGACATAATTGGAAAGCGTCAATCGGGTGGTAGGTAGCCCCTTCTTGCTTGTCTGAGGTGGATGCAACGGAATACAAAATGTGGGTTTTTGCATCAAGCTTGAAAAGACGTGCTATTGGGAAGAAGTGAACAGGATCATGTGAGTTACACAGGGAAACATCAAAAGTTTTCAGGAATACAGGGGTACAGATGCTTCGAAAATACTTTGACAATTCATCGCTATAAGCCATCGCTCTAGGCGGGTGGGTTTGTTATGCAAAACTCGGGAATCCTTACTGATGACATACATAAGTTGACGAGGCTGTTGCGCATATGATAATTATCAGACAGATCTTTCATGTTTGGTTATCTTGACTGCATCCAATAAATAAAGAAAATCATTCTTGAAAAGCAGTTCCTTTCACGGCGAGTTGAAAGAAGAATGAGTTGACATCAGGTAACTGAAGATTCCTTTTTCCAAATTTAACACAAGAGCTAACGCGTATTGTGGAACTTCTGCAATTTAGACCGCTAATCAGGACCGTTCTTATTGCACATCGAAATTTCAAAAGTTTTATACTTTTCATTGCGATCTATCACCATCAGCGGAAAAGGGTGATGACGGACGCTCTAGCTCCAAGTGGAGTCTCGCCTTTGCACTCTGGCGAATTCAAGCCTGGGACGATCCCTAATCAGGCTGGCTCGGGCGCATAATTTTTGCCAGTGGGGAGTGTATCGGTGATGGCCAAGTGGTTAGGCCACCAATTTGTGACCTGTGAGTTCCAGGTTCGAACCGCTCAACCGCCATCCATCTTCTCAGGCAGCCTTTGGATAGCCGCGGACCCGAATGTGGACTGTACATTTGTATATTCAATAAATAAAAAGGAAGTAAAGAGAAATTATTATTATTATTATTATTATTATTAATGTATACATGGATGAAACAAGTTCATGACTAAACTGCATTGTAATAATAATAATAATAATAATAATAATGGAATTGTAAAGGAAGGTTATGCAAGTTTTACTCATCCAGAATCGGGCTCCGTGTGCGCACGTCTCCTATGCTAGCAATAAAAGAAAATAGAAACTGGCAGGTCTTTGAAATAGACACGTCTAGAGAGAGAGAGAGTCGCTAAATTATATATTCTCATCGAATCACCTTCACGACCATCCAGGTGCAAATTGAACCGATAGTGTCTTTTTGTTTCCCGCTTAATTCCACAGAATTGTTTGAATTCGGCTAAACGTTTGGACACTTGGTGCAATATCCCAGTTTAAATCTAAATAAAAACTAGTTGTAGACTCATATGTGCTGTGAAAAGTCTTACTTGATGCTCGAAAAATGTATTCGAATCGGATATCCACACAAAGCAAAACATTGAAAAACAAGGTAAAACGAATTTGTTTCATACCGGCAAATCGTGCTCAGCTTTCACACCGGTCAGAGATCAGCCAGTGCATTTTGGAATAACGCAGTCGAAGCAATCAGAAACAACGAATTCGCACGATCCATCGGTAGAGTTCAATTGCAAGATAGTAAGCGGTCTTTCGCCGATCGAATGTTTGGGGTAGAATTCCCCCCTTAGCCGGATGTCATTCTGTTTGCAGTGAAATAATTAATCAAACCTGATGAGCCGCCATTTTCCGCCTGTGGGCAACAATGCAGTTGGCATTGTTGCTTTCCACACCATTTTGCAGTCTGTTCAGCCGACTGCTTCGTTCATTTTCACAGTACCCGGGGTGATTTGTTATTTTTTTGTCCTCCCCGAGCTGTTCGATTATTGATTGCCGACACAACAAAGAAAGCAGGTCAAAATTAGCAGAAAATGACGTTTGTCTCTCGCACTCAACGTTTACTGCGGCTTCCAGTGCAAGTCGATTGTTCCGGTAGAACAATCGTGAATTAGGCGTGAAAACTGGATTGATTCGATTGAATATTATTGGTCGGTTTATGTTTTGCACAAAAGGGTTCTGACATACGATGTTCACTAGATGATATCATCATCAGTTGAAAGGTGGCCAGCACCCCACGTTTGTCATTAATGCTAATCTCTGTACTGAAAATATTGGATAAGATTAAAGTTTAAAAGTTTTCATCCGCGTTTGTCAATCTGTGAATACAAGAGTAATAGCAAAATAAAGCACAATAAAAGCATTGGTTCATTTCAAATGGAGCAATAATATTCACCATTGTAAACTCTTTATCAAAAACTCAGACGCTCAGTCAGTATAATTTCCCATGTCTAATTCTGCATCCGGTGCCGATACGGTGTATCTGTTCATGTCCATAACTGAGTTGTTGATTGTGTTGAGCCATGCACAGTGATGCACGGGATTTGAGTTCCACACACTTCTCAGATCACGAATACGAATCACTTCGAAACATATCAAACTATTAGTTTTTAACTCATTGATCCTGACGGACTGAGGCAGTGGAAATTGGATAAGTTGAGTGAACGTCCAATCCACGATTCTCGACGTGTGCGTATCCGGGGAATTGCCAGTAAATCTAGGCATTACCCTTGGACTGCATATTTATGTTCCGAATGGTATCGAAAATCTTTTCTTTTGATTGCTGGCATATCACCAAAGAGTAATATAGGATTTGATTTGTTTATATGATACATTCGTTGTATAAATGAGACGTGATCTGTAAAGCTGGGAGGCAGTGGGGTCAATGGATTTGCTCACCGCTCGGATGAGACCCAAGCAGGTCGAAACAGTTGTCCGGTACTTTCCAGTTTTTATTCAGCTCACCACTCATATACACGACGAATTCCTCACATAAAGAACAAACAGTTTTTTTCAGTTTACCATGCATATGGGGCCTATTATGTTCAACCAAATGTTGTGATACCAGCCGCGTGCGCACTTATTCTACCAATAATCTCATACGTCCATTCCAATCATACGCATGTGAGTGTGCATTAGTGCTATCTGTTGAAGTATCCGCAATCTATCCATCGCTTCCAGTGCTTATATCAGACTGTAATGGCGTTAAACTAGTTTAATCAAGATTAACTCATTCAACTTGTATTTGGTTCGAAAAGAAGCTAATCAGAATCACTTTGATTTGCAAACATATTTACCCTCCCCGCATTTTCGTTTTACTGTCCTTTTCAAATTTAAATTAAACTAAGAACTGAGCTGGAGCTGAAGTGATAAGCATCCCATTCTGGTGTCTTCTCCTATTACAATTCACCCACCTTAGTGACTGGGTAAAACAGCTGAAAAAATAACTGAAATCAGTTGAGAGATGTCGAACATGAGACAAAATTACCGGGCAATTTTATAGAGCACCAAGTTTGGGTTAGCCATTTTGATTATCAAGAGGTGTCAGACACTTTTGATGTTCTTGAGTGTGAGTTTCACTCCTTGGGAGATCGTTATTGCCCCAAAATTCCATGCGATGCAAATGCTTGTGATTGAACCATTCGTACAAGGTGTTAACCGTCAACCTTGTAGCTCAGGGGTAAGGGTTTGAACTCGCGATACCTAACAGGTAAACAAAAAAGTTCGCAATGCTGACGAGTCCCAAGAAACAGGACGAAACAGTTGTCCAGTTGTGCTCTTATTGGTTTACCACAACCATTACCGGACAAACCTAAATTCGTTTAAAACCAATTTTTCAGTTCTTCACGCTTAAATGTACTGGTCGGCTCAGAGCCGTGCTTTTACTGCGCACTTAAATCCTTTGTCGTGCTTGTTCTCTTTCGATGCTAGTTTATATATATTTAATGTTGACTAAGCACCTGAACACAAATTTGGTCATTGGTTCTACCAGATCCGATATCCCATTTAGTCAAAACTAATATAGAAGTAATCTATTTAGACGAGGAATATGTCCATTAACCTATTCGGTTTTGCCCAGGCACCAGGCAGTGTTGATGGAATAGCGTATGGGTTCCAGTCTACTTAGGAGATCGCTCAGTTCCCACCGGCTGAGCGCATTCAATTGCGACAGAATTAAGTGTCTGGGATAAGCATTCCTATATCTCGGACGAATTATGTGAAATACTAATCTACTACTACTAAAAGGTGTTGTTTATACACATAAACTGCAATGATTTACTCCCAGATGTTATCATGACTAGTCACTGAGTCGTTCTGGTCAATTTATGAATGCATTCCCAACAACATAACACAACTTATTCCGTACTAACTGACGCATATTAAATTTCTGAAATTTGTAGTTTCGAAGAGAAAAAATAAACTATTTAGAACTGATAAAAATGACAATCTAGAAGAGGACATTCTCTCCACCGGTACTTGTAGTACAGCACCCGAAAGGTGAACATCCAATAAGGGTTAAATCACTCGATATCACGTCGGAAACAATCGATCAACTTCCATAGAGCGGCCCCGCTCGGATGATTGAGAATTCACTGAGGTGGACTTCCCTGGCACATTTGTTCTTTCTCCCCATCCGGTTGTTTGTATCATACACATCCGGTTGTAAATTTGCTGTCCACCAAAAGTGTTTTCGAGTGTGTGTGTGTGTTTGCGTGCGTGTTTGTGCGTACGTGGGTTTATATATACACAGGGGTGTCCATACGTGTCACCAAGATCCGACGGGAACATCACATAAGACTATCACCACCGTTAGTGACGAAATGACAGCAGAGAGGTGGTTGGGGAACATAATATGGCCGACAAAGTTACTCAAAGTGTGAAACAGTTTACTTTTAATAAAATCAACGAATATGATTTAATCGTGACTATAAAAATTAAAGAGCCCATCGTTCGAAGATGGACGAAAGAGTTGTTAATGCGCCTAAAAAGCAGAATTCATCGTGTTATACGTGTCGTTTGGATAATGTTCAACACAGCAGAAGTTCAGCATAGAAACGGGATAAACTGTTTGCGAAAAGAGTAAGTACATCATGGAGCAAAGAGGTCTTGAAATACATATAAATGTCTGGTTACGTCTATTCCTCATGTCTGGTGGACAGGACAATTCATGCATATTTGTATACTCTGACACGAATGAGAACTCATTCTTAATGTTTGTCAAACATATGTGATGTTTGCACGGTGGGCAGAGTCCAATTGACACAAAAATCTCCTAGCGAAAGTTGATGGACAAATATTTTACCTAGATTTGCGTGGATTTTCAAAACGGAATAGCCGGAACCCCGGTAGGATAACCCGGTAGAACAGGCTGACTTGGTCGCCTGCGGACCAAATAAAGTGACACATATAGAAAGAGAAAACCGAGTGGACCAATCGGATGGCAGCATCCATGTCCAGTTACTGTCAGTATTCCGCTAAGGTGTTCTTCGTCTACCCCGTCGCTTGTGGATGCAAAATTTCGGCGACCAATCGAAACGAAATAAACGATTGATAGCCTGAAATGTAGGACAAACCTATTAGGCACTAACTATCTTTGGAACCCTCAAGTGAGGATGAAATAACTGTCTGGTTGTTCTCTGTCACAAATTTTGCATCAAAAAGAAAACGGTTTACCATTTCTGTATTGTTACGAGAAGTAGTGTAATTATGTAGCCAGATCTATTTTTCTCGTTCAAAGATGAGGCTGCGATGGAGTGTTTCTGGCACAAATCATTGTTAACCGAAAATACTCTGTACTTTTCAATTACCATCTTTTTCGCTTTTAAGAGTGTGCTGTTGTTTACAGTGAGCATTTCATAGTGAAAACGTCTCGAATTCTTACCAGGTTTTTGTTTGCTCTAATCACTTCGCGGCATACATATGCACGATAAGAAGAATATCGCATCCCGGACTGAGGTTCACTGCTTCTTGAACTGGACTATAGAAGTTGCCCTTGATGGGTGCGTCCACATGTAACGCTAAAACATAGGCAGTCAGTTTAAGTGGCTAACCTCTGAAACGCGCTATGGTAATCTCGAGAAGGAGGTTGGTTCCAAAGAGATCATGGCGACTGATACTCCGTGCAAATCGGAGATGTCACTTGGATCTCTGAGGTATAACCGGTATGTTGTGTCGCATTGCGGTACGTTGATTTGTTTTTGTCACAGTTAATCAATAGGACATCAGACAGACAGCCGATGTCTAATTTCTATTTCGCCTGTTCGCCGAGCTTGGCAATTTGTTTGCAAACGTTTCATCACCAGCCTAGGTGACATCATCAGTGCTTGTGCAGTGGCAGTCTTCTGCTTGTACCCATGACCACTAATCGGCAGCCAGGAGGCATGACCCAGTGTCTTTGATTTCCCTCCACGAAGATCAAGAAGGACATCAGTCTGACTTGGAATCAGTGAGAATTATCGACCAAGTCCGGTCAAGCACACCAGCGAACTTCTCGCGGCTTGACATTCCTCAATCAACTCAACAGACAGACACATCGAACTGGATCACTTGTACACGCGAATGCAACTGGAGGATCAAATGATGCAACAAAAAGGTCACGCCGTGACCTGAGAACGGAACGAAGCCGCAATCAGGGCGGAAGGACAACCCCCTTCCCGCCCACTCTCAAACCCTTGTAGCAGTTAAACAGCAAACCGAGTCCAACACAGTGAGAACAAGAGACAAAACTAGTTCATGGAGAATAAAATATACCTAAACGAACTGATACAAGCAGAGGAATGCCACTTCACAAGCATTGATGGTGTCACCTCGGCTGGTGATGAAACGTTTACAAACAAATTGCCAAGCTCGGCAACCAGGCGAAATAGAATTCAGTTCACCCGAGCTACGAGAACAGATTTTCAATACTTTGACAGCAGATGTCCACTTTGTTGTCGTGCAGTGAACGTTTTGTATTGCACTGGCTTCCTGTGTTCAGCAGTGTCCTAACGTTCCAACAACCTTTGTACATGCTAGATCTGGTGCACAAGTGATTAACCTTACCGGCTTGCTCATATAGCACGCCATCCACTGGGAGAGAGCACAGGAACACTGTAGAATGAACCTAATGCAATTCTGTAAGAAAACCCATGCAGCAGCTTGAGAATACCATACAAGGTGACGTCCCCAGTGCCCCTTGATATACACATTTCCTGTTTTATGTCGTTTTAATCAGTGCATTCTGTTTGTATAGTAATTTACTTTGTTTACATTGCTCTTTTATGTCCCATTTTGTATTTTGGAAAGCTTCTGCAGCCAAGCAGACACCGCCAGCCAGAACGTTAGGAACACAAGTGAAGAGAAGTTGCTAGTCGTATAATTATTATTTTCACACACATCTGAATCCTGACTGTGTGCCAAACACATCATGGTACAACAATCTTTATGAAAATGAAAGATGTTCCATGATTTGCATGTGGGCGAAATACTGCCAGGTTGCCCAGGCCAAGACAAGTGAATTTTCTCGAAGAATCCACAAACAAAGCATTCGCTTGGCCAAAGCCTGACCTGCAAAGAGGCGGGGCGGTGTGTGTTTAACCGCAATCCATTGGGAGTCGGTGTCTAGTTTATCGGATCATTCGCCCTTCGGAAGGGGTCAAACGTTCAAGGTGACCAATACATCTCACTACCTAATCGAGCTGGTGACCACAACCTCCATAGCTGGGTAGGAATATGTTGTTCGTACGCCTCCTCTTGGTTCATTTGGAATCAGGGATTTTGTCCAGCTCCCCTAGGTGAAATGCCATTGGTCCACCAACCCGGTTATAACCCCGGATGTCGGCTTTTCGTCTTCTCCCAATTTGATGTGAAAACACCTTAGCCACGAGGAGGCAATGAGCAGGGCTTCCCCATAGCAGAGGCTGTTTGAAACGCTTCTTCATATGGGAGCATTTGGCGCGAGGTGCAAGAGAAGGGTGACCAGCCGCAACCCTAGTCACTCACCCCCGACCGTACTTAGGCTTTTGGACGAGTTGGTAATCGCGTAGACAACAGAACATGACATAGGTTGAATTCACACCAACAAGAGAAAATCGGTTTCTTTAATGCAGGCTCTGTATCCTCAAAAGGAGAGTAGAAGCGACTGGGGATAATCGTAAACTGCTTTCTTTGCCGGTATGTAACCTCGGTGGTTTATCCTACCAAAGCAGAATACAGAAGAATTTAGAACAGGAAGTCTTATGAATCGGTTTTTTCTCACCGAAAACATCAAGCCGTCGATCAGTGTCTCACCACTCGTTTCCATGGCTACACAAAATGCTTTGATAACACTCTCAAGACCAGGTTCAATTTGCGGGAGATTCACAAGTACTGGTATTAGAACTGAACTGTTTACAAAGAATAAACAGTTCATCAGGTTCTACATTTGCATCCGAATTTGAAATGGCAGATGTAGAGACTGAGCTGCAACTTTGACCTTCATGCTAATCTTCACGTTGCAAATATTTTCATAAATGTCTACTTTTTTAGTTTATTGAATATGGAGCACTATTACCGTTAGCCAGCAGTCTCTGGATGCGAACCACTGTGATTCGAATGCGATTTCTCGTGCTGATTTGGGACACTGGAAAACCCCTCTTTCATTTGTATGAAGTTACGCCTGCATAGAACGAGCCTAACGAGGCTTTACTGCGCAGAGTCTTGAAGCGATTTGTGCTGCCTTGACGGATGCTTTAGCACAAAGAACAAATCCCGATGGTTACAGCAGTGAGAGATCAACACAAACATATTCTAATGGAGGTAGTATCACTTTCACCGGTAAGGTGTATAGTTCACAAAAATTGCTAGCTTATCGAATAAACGTTTACTAATCAACCCTCAAATGATCAACGATGTATTAGAAGACCAACGACTGTGTACGCATTCTCGGAACCTGGATCAAGATAGAAAATCACGTGGCAGGGATCAAATAGAGGATAGACATCGAATAACCTTTTGTCGGAAAAAGTATGCACCATGTATGCCTTACAAGTGTGTATCGGTCTGGAGCTTATATAACTCGGGATGTGTCATCTACAGAAAACTTTATATATATATATATATATCTATATATATATATACATATACATGAGGGCTGATCAAACGTTTCTGGATACGCAACAGACGTACGAGGTGCAGACGACAAGGCAATAAAACGTGAACCATAATCTATAGTGAATATTGTTCAGTGATTGCAACTCACGAAACAACTTATCAGCAGCTGAGCACAACTCATCATTCATGTGAGTCGCCATACTCAGACTCTAAGGATGTAACTCAGTCGATGTCACTTGAGGGCGAACATTTTATGTGACTACAAATGTAGTTTAAAGCAGCAGCACAGGGTTGATCATTTGCGAGATGTCTTTGGTGATGACGCGCCTTCCAGAAACACTGTGTTTGAGTGGTTTGCGGAATTCAAGTGTGACAGGCGGTCCTTGAATAATGAGACATGATTTGGTCGACCTGTGAAGGCCATCACAGTTGACAACATTGCTGATATGCAATCGGTGATGGAGGACAATACGCGGATGAAAGCGGCACAGCCGGAGAAAGCCACCTTGATCTCACCGGGATCAGTCCGTAACGTCCTACAGGAGGAGCTTCACCCCCAAAATGGTTGGCACACGCTGGGTACCCCATCAGCTCGGTGAGGAACAGAAAGCAGCTCGGGTAATTTGGTGTTGCACCATGCTTGCCAAGTTTGATGCTGGA
>UZAN01043263.1:0-14791 GCA_900618425.1 Echinostoma caproni
GGCAACACACATCAATCTCTAGACTTTCGAGCGTACGAGCTAAACCTGCTTGTTGTCCTATACGCATTAGAGTTCCTACGTTGAATGAAGCCAGTTTGAACGTAGAGTGAGGTCGGAGGAATGGAACGGATGGTCCCGAGACAGATGTCAAGGGGGATAGCGGCGAGCTACAACATGAACCTACGTTAGTGGAACCATTCGGGGTGGGGCAAACAGTAGAAAAAGTGGGGGTATTGTGTGAGGGGTGGGTGAGAGTGTTGCGTGCAGATGTTGAGAGAAAGGTTTGCAGAGGTGTAATAATCTGTGACATGCGTGTATTTGTGTGTTCACAGTCCATGGTTAGTTTGTGGGCGTGGTACTACCCGGTTGCCCAGGCCGAGGTAGAGGGTTTTCTTGGGGGACCCTACCCGGAGCCTTTGGTTAAAGAACCTGACCCGTAAGGCAGTGGGGTGGAGTAGGGAGTCCACGATCCTCTGGGAGCCGGTGACGAGGGGGGGGGGGNAGTTCATACGCCTTTCGGATGCGGCCAACTATCCAGGGTACCCAAATTGCCCTTGAGCCTCGCACTTGCCGGTGAACATCACAGTGGTCAACTCCAAAGATTAACTTTGGAGACCGGTTCGGTTGCGTCGAAGATTGGTGCTACTATAAGCTTCTTACGCCAGGTGTTGGTGGTTTGGAATCAGGGTTTAGCCAACTCCCCTAGACTGACTACCAGTGGTCAGTCAACCCGGTGGAAAGCGCCGGGCGTTCGCTTTTACCCTCCCGCTTTAGTGTTAGTGTGTAGAGAGAAGATTGGAATGTTGTCAGAGGTGACCAGTCGGACTCCACTATTCTGTCCGTTATGCTAGTTTTCATCAATTGAGTAACGCTGAGAAGAGACCTGCAACTTCCAGCGGTAGATTTCGGTCCAAATTCATTTGCCATTGGTTTTGCAGGAGTTTTCACAAAGAGATAGACTTTCTTTAACATTAATAAAACGATTTAATTTCAGTGGGATTCATTTTTTGACGGACGCAGAATCAATCAACTGGATCTTACGTGAATGTTCCCTTTACAGTATGCTATTTGCCCATGGGATTTCCTCGTTTACTGTAACTCGCATTGTGTAATAAAAAACCTGATTATTGAGTGGTTTCATACTTTAGCCAGCAGATTGGACCCGACAGCCATCTCCCAAATTAGTTGAGCAATGTTCAAAGTTGCATCATCCAGTGTAATTGATGTTTGGTATAAAGCGATCCTCACTACATTGCCGTGAATACAAAATTTGCATATGGGTCAAAAAATCGACGTTTGCATAAATGACAATAGAGGAACTAGAAGCTTACCTAAAATTTCAAAGGTGTACGATGAGGTTTGACTTTTTCTGTCAAGCGATATTTGATGGCAGGAATAATATCTACGGCCGAAACGACGTTGCAGTGGTGTTATTGGGTAAATTTTGTTGGAGACTTTCGAATGTTGAGCCATATAATCGCAGTGAATTATCATATTTCCTAATATCTTCTAAAAAGGTGTTCCATTCCAATACGTCTTCTTTATGTTTAGTAAGTTGGCTTGTTGCGTTCACTGTGCGCAATGCTTTTGCTTCTGTATTTGAAAATTATCCTTTCTTTATCGATTTATTGATTTACAGGGTACTCTAAAAGGTCTTCTGGGCATCATATGTGATGCCACATCTACTCACGTCATGCTCGAGTTACACAGCCAATTTCGAAAGGTACCGGTTGCACGAGAAAATGTGGCGCTTCTTGACAGCGGTGGACGCATTATTGACACACAATACGCTGCAACTACACCACGTATCACACCTATGCGCGAAATGCGTACACCACAGGTAAGCCGAGAATTTTGATGTTGATTGCACAGCATATCTTGTGGCTGAATCTCGTGTGTCACTCTCCCTACGCGAGACATCTCTTTCGGTTTACTTTTGCTGAAATGTTAAGATTGTGTTCCGCTCTGTTCTTCGCAGGCTTTGCTAAGGATGCTCAGTTGCCCGTCGAGCTTTACAGTTCAACTGCAACACTCATCAGCAGTCGAGATAACACTTATTGTCCCGGTAACAACACTGAGAATATTATTTTGCCTGGTGATGAAATATTTGCAGTAATGTGAGTATCGACTCATAAAAATGATCCACACTGGTAATAAATATGTGGAATATCGAAGATACAGAACATGCAATAAAAATCATTTTTTTTAACGAGAAGGTACAATATGCAGCTGAAAAGATGCTGAAGTTCAAATGGTGGTTGTTCTTCCTGTTTGTCTCTGTTTGTCTTCCTGTTTGTTGCCAGTCTCACAAGCATATTAGAGGAGTTGTGATTTTCTTCTAAACAGCTTGGTAAGGGGTTGTATAAATTGAACATAATAGCGCCCACGGGAGAATCGTTATCCTATGAAATTATTCTTTCGTAGTTTTTTGGTTATATACATTATGTTCAGATATGTGTTCGAATTGGAAGTATTTTCTTCAACTCTGGCGAATCAGCACTTGAAGGGTAAGTTCGATATTCGTCCGTAGGCATTGTATAAGTACCACCAAGTTAGATTTAACATGCATAGGATTACTTTCCGTAGCAATCTTTAGTTGAAGTTTTAAGTGAAAGCACTTGATGAAAACAGTCGAAGTTATTATTGGCCTCNAGGAATAAATCGCATCAATACGTCATTCAATAGTTCTTAGTTGAGCAGCGTTACGGAGAGTATCACTGTTAACCTTGGGGATTTTCGTGTCAGGTCCACTAATTTGTTTCGGCTCATGTTCCGCGCCCGGGATAAACATTAGTCGTATTCCGAGAACAATTCCTCCTCGGTAAACAAAATGCTAGAGGACTTGATGCAATATTGGGAGCGATAAACACAATGAACAGNAATGAACAGCATGAGTTTCATTAACGTATCGAGTTTTCGAGATATTCAAAAGAGGAGCAGACTAAGCTGGTGATTTCTGAGAAAGGAACCGATTGTCAGGCGCACTGCTTTGTGAGACACAAAAGCATGTACAAAAGCATTCATTTTCATATCTGGAAAGTGAACATTGCTTTCTCAAGCGTAAGAACATACTGCAATGCAACAAAAATTTCACGGCTTTATACATATATATATATATATATATATATATATACCATCGGATTAAGCAGAGCTGAATGCTATCAGGCACGTCCCCTGGTTGTAGATAGGGGGATACCTTCATTGAAGAAGGTTAGCTGTGAATAAGTTGTGGCAAACCGCAACAAATAAGTAGTCGCGAACAGACAGTGGTGGCACTACCCGGGTGTGATGGGTTTCAGGTTGGTCATCTGGCTCCTGTTTAAAAGCCGCATAAACCCAGTGACAGTGTTGCGACAGAGGTCGGTGTGACTGGCCTTTTAAAACTAAAGTCGTTGACCCACCCCCTCACGTCCAAGGCGGGGGATTACTTCCTGCTGCCTTGCGGTTTGCACGTGGTTGTACAAAGGCTAGAGGTGGGCCCTCAAAATAAACGCCGAGTGACGCTGGGGACGTCTCGTACCAAACTCCCAAGTAACTTCATGATCATGTCTTCTACGGCAGCAATCAGAGATATTCATGGAGCCGGCTTATCCTTTCCAAGGAGCCATTCTAAGTGAAGTAAAGTAAATCCAGGGCGAAGTAGGGTTTGTTCACCCGAAACGTTCGGCTGAAAATCAAGAGCTGCAAAGCATTGGGATGAAGCTCATAGTTAGCTATCCATTTGGGGCTTTTGTCCAGATCTTCGAATCATATGGTCATTCGACAGGATCAAACGCTCAAGATGCTCATTGCATCGGGATTCCCAATGAAACCAGTGATTAGTGCCACAAATTGGAAACTGCAGGTATTGTTCCTATCCGCCTCTTTGGCTTGATTGAAGTCAAGTTTTCCTTGGTAAATCTCGTGGCTAAACTCTCGGTGGTCCACTAGCGCTGATAAATACCGTAATGTGAGCTTTTTGTTCTCTTACCTTGATGGTGAAGTACGACCCTGTGAAAGCAGCCATCAGGGGTTTTTCACCCAGCACTGAGGAACTTCGTCGTATACGCCCATTTCACGAGTTACTAGCTGAAGGTAACAGAAAACACTCACCGCCAGCCTTGCTGAAGCCTAGGCTTTCGGAGGAATCATGAGAATCATAAGGATATAACACTCAAGAAGGCAGTTTGATTAAATCGAACAGTGGCCATGAAATGCTTCTGGGCAGGAAGAAATTGTAAATCATGATATGTGATATGCTATGAACATAAGTATTTGTACCTTAACCCCAATTTGTTTGTTTCCAGGCCAGTGTATAGTAGATAAATTCTGAATTTCTCATGAATACCTTTGTTCCACATTCACTTTTAACAGATCGCCTACGGCGCTCAGACTCCACATGCGGCTAGCACCACTCCGCGTGGTGATAGCACTCCGCTTCCGAACAGTTTTAACGCGGGTCTTGCCACTCCCAGGCTGAGCAATTTGGATGATCCCATGACACCAAGTTCAAGTAAGTTTCAGTTATCTCATTCTCACTTGAATCCTTCAAACAATCGATTGTTTTAAACACAAATTGAGTTTCAAAAATGTTGTCCCGTGTCATTTATGCGTTATTTTAATTGGGTGGTATCCATGACTTGTTGGATTTGCGGCAGCAGGCAGATTCCAAAACTCTAGGTCTCCTTGCGTTGTGCATTTAAAAGATGTATATGCTGAGTTCCTGAAGATCCAATGCAACAATAATACGATCCCGTCGTGTTGTAAGATCCAGTATACTTCCTTATTCGCATGCAGTTACAGTTTGATGCATCCTGGAGCGTTCCATCATCACATGTACGCACTAAGGCTGGTTAATTCGATGTATCGTAACCTCAGCGGTTTAGCCAAAGCTTTATTTTAGCAGACTTGAAATACATTGAACTATGAACATAAAAAATCATACGACAAATTCAAACGAATGTGGACAGGCAATTGCGGAATTACGTGTGTGCATCTGCATGCGTGCGGTCCAAACTGCAGATGGCATGTGAATAGAGAATTGGTTGGGAGAGGAGACGTCTAAAGACCACGAAATAGACACAATAACGAAAAGAAAAGGAATACTTCCGTTGTGTTATAAAACCAAGAATCCGGGTATGTGCAAAATCGATATTGGTCAACGCTTTAACAAAACAGACATGGAAGTTCAAACAAGTCATTCAGTGAAGCCGGGAAAGGACAGGTTAACTTGAGCGCCTAGAAATAGGGTTGAGGTTGAGCGGGTTGTTGCACTTGCGAAGGAATGGAGAAGAATAACCATCGGCAAAGTACTTTGCTATCCAACTAACCCACCTACAGAAATCTCTAGTATACTTCCATGAAGTACGTGTGTAAAGTGTCGATCCGTACTTCTTGTTCCAATCTCACCATTACAGTCCAACGTAATTCTTCATGACCTCTGATAGCCTTTATGTAATGAGCAGCGAAATATCGCCCAATTACCACAATGGCTTCCTGCCACGAAGTATATTGCATAAATTTGATCTCTAAGGTTACTTTGCAAATATGTTCAACTTATTTTTTCTGTGTGACTCTCCACAGGTTTCTTGTGGTCATCGAACAACGACTTACATCGTATGTCCGGTTCTTTGTCAGACACTGAATGAAGCGCTGTATATGCTACTACGATTCCTTCCTGCAACTCATTCTCCGCACCAATCCGCTCTTTCTCTTGACGACCATGTGCATGTACGGTGTCCTATCACTGATTGATCGATATCGTATATATGGTTCAGTAGCACTTCTGTGCTTCATTCGAAATTTGTCTCATACATACTTTACTCTCATGTGTTCTTTTTTACGAAAAAATTGTCTCCAAGGGGGATGCGAACTTATCAGAGACCATGTTTTAGTGGGATAAAGTCAACCGTTTCAATAGAGAAGTAGGGTTTGTGCTAGTGCTAGTGCATTTCTCTCCTAAGTGCATTATGCGATCCAATTTTGGCAAACTGAGGGAAATACCCTGGATCTTCCTCTGTACTGAAATTTGTTTTGGTCTGAATTCATCTCATCTGATTGTCAATAAATTCAGATGCTTTGTACTATTTAACGTAGACGATGTCATGAATAGTATGTTTGAGTTGTGCAAAAGAACGTGACTAGCTGTTTCTCTCAACGGTCAACAATAAACAAGACCTCTCAAGGCGAACCACTGTGTTCAAAAGGTATCTACGGAAAATGCGCATCTACCGTTGGACCGTTCCACTCATTATCCCGTGTGCTTGTGGGAATTCGGAAAACTGGTTGCAAATGAGACATTTTGTGGTATATATACCAATTTACCGATATCCTTAAAGTTATTCGTCCCGGTACCGCCTAGTGGAAGTGTAATAATAGGACTCGTCGAGAAGTTGAAGATGAGCTGGGATGCTTTCTACTCACTAAATTTTTTTTCGCTTGTACCGTTTCCCTGTGCTTTGCCATCTCTAATCCCTGTTGTGAGCTGAGTATCCCCATATATCACAGCTATATCATGAAATCTGTTTTCCAGTCTGTCTTTATGTGGCAGATAACACGTAGCGCGTCTCAATTATACTGGTGTGAGATGTTGGAAGTATTACATTCTTCCATCCAATGAGTATTCCCGCATAAATGTGGGAACATCCGTTGTGGTGTTAGTGTAAGTCACCTGATAAAGTTGATAATTATTACATCACCAGTCTTATCTCTCATTGGGTTAGGGTCAAAAGGGAGGCAGCTTGATTATCGATCAGTTTCATTCAAACGAATCACCTGATTTGGGTTGTCTTCATTCGGAGTACCTGTCATAGGCTGTTCAACCATGTCGCGGTATGTATCTAATTCCCGAATTCCTCCAGTTAACGTCTGTCAAGAAATACAAAACTACCGTGGACGTGAAATTAATGAGGAACTTGATGTTGTTGTTCCACCATACCTGTTTGATCGAAGAATTTTGAGGAGTATTGAGTTGAAAAACATGAATTATCTTCAGAGTTATATTCGTCAGTGTCCGCGTAACATTGAACGTTATTTTTTTCTTGAAACCGTTTCTTCAATATCACCAATTATTCGAAGCATCGTTGTAAGCAATTTATTGGGCTACGCTTTTCTATATCGCGCCACTCCTTGTGTGAAATACCTTCTGGAGTTGGGGTCTGACCCTTTTCAACCGGCCTATTTCATCGATTGGGCCTCTTACAATGAAAATCAGAGAAAGGTTATGCTCTACGAAGCTCCTAACATCATACTTATATCTGGCAGTATTCACGAAAACCATCGGGCCGATTGTATATCTATGCTCTCGTTCTTACGATCCATGGATGTTGAACTACATTTACCGATCACATTAAGAAGACAACAATTCGAATCACCTAACGAACCTGTTTCTGCAACTGTCCGCTACAACGACACCTGGGAATGTTGGGAAAAAGAAATTGAGAAAAGAGGTGGCGAGGATCTTGCGAAGAGTAAAGGTTTCATGCGCGAGTTAAAGACGGTGTATCGGGCTAATAAATTCGAAAGATTGAATTCGCCGAAGAATTGAAAACCTTTTGGTTGGTTTCCTTCTCACGTAACATATTTGGTTGCGCAATCTGTCCCTTGCGTCCTTTGGGTCTATATTAAATATTGTTTTCGACAGTCTTTGGAGTTTTTTGCACCTGTATGTAGACGGTATGGTTTTACTGCTTTGATCGTCACGATAACTGACTAAAACGCGTAGAAATACCGTGTTGCACGATTGATGCCATGGACAGTTTTGCCACACCTCACTTAGCGCTTGAATGTTGCAAACATGTATTCTTTACATAGGCGACAAGTGACAACCAAACCGAATGCCTATTTGTTTTCCCTCATATTTAATCACAAAACGTCCACTGTCGGGTTGAAAAAATTGAATGACTATCACACTTGGTAATGATATAAAAATTAATAAAAAGTTGGTAATCTGCGTGGGTTGGTATTAAGTTCATCTGTGAACCTTTTCGTCCTTAGCTAAAATGCGGGATGGATGGGGTACTTTTGAATTACGACAAACACGTACACGGGTTGCTACGTAGAAATCAGATCATATATATATTCCAAATGAGAGACGGCCTGATTAGCTGCCGGGTGTCCAAGTGGCCAGAATGCTTGCGTTCTACCCGTTAGGTCCCGTGTTCGATCCCCAGTCGATGGATTCACACTGACGATGAGACCCAATCAGGTGGAAACAGCTGTCCAGTGCTTTTCAGCTCACGCCTAATTTGCACGATGAATTCATCACAAGGTCAGATATTAGCGTTAATGGATGACTTTTCTTTATTCAGGGGATTTAGCACTGTTTTGGCGTTAGGTAATATTCAGCTCAGCCCCATAGAAGGTTCGAGGCTTTTCCAAATAGGACCGTCACTGTTATCTACCTTCGATGGAACAAATGTTCTGGTTTTCTGGATGCCGACTTAATGGATTCATTCGAGTCCCTTGTTTTGCCTTGTTTATCAACAAATACCTCTGGCAATCCGTTTCTAATAAGTATTTCATGTTTTCTTACTGAAAATCAATTTATCCTTTGTGTGAATTCCTTTAGCTCTACCGAAAGCGACTTTAAACAACATTGCGTCTTTACTTCAATGGAATGAAAATGTTCAATTCCAAGGGTTGCCTAAACCATGTTTGGGCCCAAACAACACAAGTCAAACAGGAACATCAAGCGGTATGCGATGAACTGCAGAAAAACATTGAACTTGTTCTTTAAAAATCATTTCCCTTTTATCGGTCTGATTTTCACCGTTGTTACGTTATAGTATGCCTATTCCCGAGCCGGGTATATGTTGATGCCCACAATTCTATCTAGAAGTTTGCTCCCTACGTTCTGCCGAAATGATCTTCTGGATGGCTTTTGTCTGCGACGGTCAAAATGTCATGTACGTGCCACTGGTACAAAGTCGTTTTTTCGGTCATGCTAACACCCATTGCAGAGTCGCCATAAAAATTTGTCTAGCATAAGATCCGGCAGACACTCCGCCGGAACACAATCATTTGTTTGTTTGTCTCTGAAAGGAATGATATACTGGTAGCAGAGAGTAGATAATCAAAATATGGATTTTTAGCCGTGTGTCGCTACTATCAAAATATGTTATATCATAGAGGAAAGCTTCACAGCAAACCAGAATTCCTTGATATAGATACAGTTGAGCGAGGGAAGCGTGAAACGTTCCAGTAGACACAAGGGTGATGATTGCAAATCATACGAGAAAGTTATGCAAGAGATCTCATCACTATAAAAGTGATAACATTTAGGACTTAGGAGCTTTGTACCCTGGTGCTGGTGTAGACCTTACTATCTCCACGAGTCTGGTGTGGTAACCGGACGAGCAATGCCGAGGTTCGGCGTATAGTTTCAGGTAATCGCGGTCATCCACTGAAGTAGGTAGTCGACCTCCTGGTTGGGACATGTGCTACGCATGTCACCAGATGGGTTGCCACGGCGAGCGATGTTTGCCGAGGCAAGCAGCGGATAGAAGAGAGTCAAGGGTGGTCAAACTAAGACCTGGCTTGAGGCTATGAAACCTCAGACTGTCACATAGGTCGCGTTAGGCTCCTTGGATGGGAACCCCGAGCTCATGGTCTGCGGTGGTTACAGATACTGAGTGATATGACTGGGTGTCGCAAGCAGTGGTGCTCATGCATCTACTCATTATTCTTGTTACTTCCTGTCTATGTAAATGCGCTATCTTCTGGTTGAATCTGTTCTCAACATTCTAATCATCATTCTGCTGTTTTATCCAAATGGGCAACCAAAACCCGCGCACGAAAGTGCATGGTTGATGGCTGTACGAACTGAACGAGAAACGGTTTTCCGTTTGAACAGCGACCTCTGCTTCTCTCTACTGACCCCTACCCACGTTTGATCCACTGATGCCCATATTGTTTCATTTAGTCGCCGTTAGCTTTCTTACGTATACAAAACATGATGGGTAACAGACTTCTAATTTCTACGTTTTCAATTCTGACCAGTTAACTTTTTATCATTAATTGATACTGAAGTTTGAATTTGCCTAATTATAAAAGTTTAAACTTAACTGCGTGATACAGAAAGAATATCACGAGAAATTTCTTTGCCGTGGTTCTAACTCATGACCATCGGTAAAGAGCACAAATTGTCCAATGGCAATAACGCTTTTGATTTGAACTGACCATCCTCCAGGTTCACCTTCAATCCGCAGTCTTTTCAGTCGACCATACACTCGGAAGCACTGGACTCGAGTTTCAGTCTCTTTAGAGCTCATCAGTAGTTCATATTTACCGCTCCGCAAGGGCTTTGCATACCAGACCCATTGCATGAAAGGTGTGTTACCACTGTGCCAACTAAATGATTGCAGGACCGAACCGAATTGTCAATTCATGTTTATTTTGGTATCGTCTTCAATGATAGTCAGTCAGTCAGTTCATTTTAGTCTGATAGCAACGAAGGGAGACACAATTGACTATCTGTTAACTCCCATCGAAAGCCTCCCCCTAAGTCAGGTCTTCCGTGCTGACTTGCTACAAACCTACTAGGCTGCAGCAATTATTTTCACATTTAACCCCTACTTACTTGTGAGTAATTGTTTTGGATAATTGACATTGATTTGAACTGGTCAATCCTTGCATGTGTAGCATTTGATTTCCCTCACTCGTAATTGGAAGAACTGATGCCTGAAGTATGTTAGAATGCTGATCCCATGGAATGCGCGGTGTGGACGGCCCAAAGCTATAGAACGTACTTTTATGCTCTGTCTCATTTTCGTTTTTACTTATGGGCTTGATGCGTTAACCTGGTTTCATTTACCATTTACAGGTCAACATTATGCTTTCCTCTAAAGTAATCAATGTCCGAAAATGACTGACCGAAACACTGGGATTCTCTGCATCTTTTGCCATTACCTGGAACTGCTGCAAACATGCAAGTTGCCTACAGTTGTTGACTGGTCTGGTGAATTTCTGAAGTCTGTCTTAGATTCAGTCACTCATTTTCAAGAGGTGATTCGCATTCTTTAATCTAGCTGTTCAATTGTAGATAGTGAAATCACTACATGATGATGAAGTGAATGCGTTGTCATTGATTCTACCTCAGCTTCATTCTGCCTATAATCATTTGCCTGCTCTCAAATTGGGGGTTAATGAACTTCGCAACGCGTTGTCCGTTTTCATCGAGGTAAGTTGACCTGCTTTGTAATCTTTGTGATGATGGGGTTCTGTGCTTCAATTTTCAATCATCCTGAAACACGTGGTAAAAGACTGATAAATTTCAGCTATTCTGCTTAATTTTTATTGATGTTAGTGGTAGTCAAGCGGTTTAAAGTCGCTATCACTGGCGTGCTTAGGGTTCTAAGTTTCAGGGTTCTAACTCTGTCACTGCCATCCACCTTTAACGGTAGTCAGCTTCACTGTCGTCTAGCTCACTGCGACATTGAAACACGCCATTCCGGGTCCCAGAGTTAATGAATCGAATCATTTTTGCTGTTCAGCATGCATTGATGTGTAATAAAAACTACCTATTAAATATCATATGAATTCACTTGAATTTCCGTTGGATGCCCCCCCCCCATTGTAAGGTTTTGATACTCTATACAATGATGCAGCTATGGCGCATTTGTGGGATCACACACCATCCCCCGCATTTGATGTGACTCACGAAGTCGCATGTAATGTTCGGTCCCGTATTGTGGGATCAGAAGGTTATCAAACAAACACACCACCTATTGTTGGATGTCATTTATTTAAGAGGAATAAATCACTTCCACGAGATAAGAATGGTAGTCGGATGCCTGATGCTCCACTGGACGAAAGCAAACCGGCACACCACTAACATATGCTTCCCATTGCAAATCCACCGGTTGCGACTCAGGTTCTCAGTAGATCCTTGCGGCTAATGGGTTCAGTTTGCGTTAAATAGAGATGCTTTTACTGGGAAAGACCACTTTCATATGCATCAACCGGTTCGAAATACAATTTCGACCGCGCTTATACAAATTTGATCAAGTTTCTTCTGTCATTGCATCTGGTTATCTTGTATACTGACTCCGGCATTGTTTTCACATAGAACATTGCGAGCAATCCTCATCTGTCAGAAACTCATCGTCGTACCATCCTTGAACACTGTCTGGACCATTCGATTGAGGTATTTGACATACTGGTGATGAAGTTCGATTCTCAGGTACCGAAATTCGTGGCTGTTCCGGAATTTGCCATCCGGATTCCACCAACCGTCTTAACTGTTATCGAATCTCGTCTTTTCGCTCGACACTTGATTGCACTGGTGGACAATCAAGAACGACTTTTTGCATTTCTTGATTCCTGTTTCACGCTTAATTCGGACTACCTTATTCGACTTCTGATCGCACTGTTTGAATTGGTGACTCCCACTGACAAAGTGGCCGCGCACGCTACACAGTGGTTCACTCAGGCCCTCGCTAATGATGATCGGGTGTAAGTGACTGCTGTTCAATGGTCCTCATTTGTTCAATCTCGCATATGTTATACTTTGTCAATGAGGTTTATCGGTCACTATTTAACCGCGGAATGTTTCGTGAGGTAATGTTCTGCCAGTGTGTGTGTGTGTGTGTGCATTCAACGCTTAAGTCAAATCAAGTTCTACTTATTGTTCTTTCATGCAGAACCGAACTGTAACCTAACAAGCGGCACATCTAGTGTGGTGACCATAACTATCTGTGACCGAGGAACAGCAGCTAGCACCTTTCAATAACAACCGAAAATCTCTAGCCCGTTGAGTAGAGGCATACGTATTCCAACTAATGCCACAAAAAGACTGTAGGCTCACGCCAACAGCACAAGCATGTGGTTGTCCTTGCCAACAAATGATATGAATGAATCTTGTTACGTCCAGCGTAGCATCCTTACAGTTTTTTAAGATTACAGTGTATGAACTACTCAAAAATCTCTATCGGGTCCCTATCGTTTCACCACTCCCCTGCCCCACTATCCTGAGTGTTATAGAGTAAGTGTTGTCATGGTTCCCTATTCAGTGCCATCAGTTTCTCATGTCACAAACAATGTAACTCTCTAAGGAGCGTTCGAACAGTTGAGCAATTTGCTCAATAATTTGTTTTGGAATGCACTCTGAAGCCAATTTTGTTCGAAATCTGTTGGTTTTCTGAGGCGTGTCACACTGACTTCATCTTAATCGTAGGAACACACTCATCATCAGCCCCTACAGCCCACTCTGCTTCTTTGGACAATCAAATATCCGCAGTAGATGGCCGAACTGAATTAAGATAACGGTATGACCCGGCAAGCCTGGGACCGTGAGCCCAAGGGACACGCGATAGGACAGCCCCGCGAGTAGAAACCGGAACAACCTATTGCGGTACCCAACGCCATTCTCAGGAGAATCGGAAGAAGAAAAACCGCTGAAGTAGTACAATCCCCGAAACCCGTCCAAGAATAACACGGAAGGCAGATCTTCAGACGAGGTTATATATTTGGCTCAACCCGAAGGCAATGGTAGTTAACATCTCATCTGCTTATATATATTTTTTCATGGACGGCCATCGGTGACCTTGGAAATTAGCTCAAAGGTCCAAAGTTATAGGGAATTCGATCAGCCAGGATGGGCATGTTCGGCAGTGTAGAATGAAACGTTTCCGGCTCGAAAATTTGGCAATTCAAATTTTATAAAAATAAAAAAGACAAGAAAAAGGAAAGGAAAATAGTCGCTTCTGGAGGGAGACATGGGCTTTCCTCTATCGGAATGCTCACTGCCACTTACATACCTTAGGCTAAAGGGATCCGGTGTACAGGTTGTGCAGCCATTAACCATGCATGCTCGCCTGAGATCGGTTTACTTGTTCGCTACGTGGGCTACGGTTCCGAAAGCATTCCATTCAACTTATGATCGCTAGCGTAATTGCGTGCAACTTCAAAATAGCTATTTATGGGTTTTTGGTAGTGGTAGCTTGACACGCTATCGGATACGTTAATCATGCTATCCCTAACACTGAAATGCACTTTCACTAAAGTACTACTCATGTGTCTTGCAATTCCTTACCGGTCCCTTTCTTTGTTCATTCTAGACGAATCATTCTATCCAAGCAAGATCCCGTTCGTGTTCGTGAGCTGTGCATTCGTCATCCACGGTTATTGGAGCTATTCCTGCCAATTTCAGACGAGAAAATTCCTATCCGAAAATATTTTTTTGATTGAGATCTAATGTGTTATACAGTGCGAATTACGCACACCGCACTATTTGTATATTACTTTCCCTCGGAGTATGCTTTTCTTTATTTCCCCTCGAATTACTCATATGAAACTTGTACTTCCACACCTGCGCTACCTTAGTGAGTTCCATCAATTCTCCTGTTGTACCTAATGTCCGTTGACCAAGTCTATGCTCACCGCTTTGGTTCAGCTTAAGTACAACAGACGCGTTTGTGTGTATAGGCCAACGAATATCGTCCCTATATGAAGTGTAGCGTAGGACTGTCAAGAGACCGCTCCATGAGTTACACTGAGAGACCACATGCTACTGAAATAGCGTAACATTAGACAGGATAACGTCAGTTATACTCACCAACAGAGTGCACTTGCGATTACGAGCCAGATACATTCACTGGATGCATAAGGCGAAGGGACAGTTTCGAACGGTGAACCGATAACCAACATACCGGCGAACTATGCACAGGACTGAAAGGACTTACGTAACAAGTCTGTGGGGAGCTCCTACACGGCGCTCCGGTCACCTTGTCGAATGAGGTTTATGTCGCACTGTCGTGGTCTCCGTTTGAAGTTCCCCTCCTCCTCCTCCCCTCCCCCCCAAAAAAAAAACAAT
>UZAN01043263.1:15528-42603 GCA_900618425.1 Echinostoma caproni
CACTTCTTACTGACATACTCTTTCGATTTTCTGGCGCAGGTGAACGGCGGACACATGAAAATCAGGCTGGTATTAGATGTGATCAAGGTTGATTGACAATATTTTCACCATTCAACAAATTCTCTAACACAGGCTTTCCTACAGTAGGCCTACCATTATCACCTACCTTTATCTGACGCTTCCTTTCTTCGAATGATATGCCCGTGATCCCTGTGTTTGAACAGCCGGTGCAGCCCTAGTTAATCGCGGCAAGCGTCTCTCCTCTCTCTTTTCTTCTCAATTGTGTACTGGATACAGCCCTGTCCTTGTGTGAGAAGAACGGTATGTTCCCATATGAAATGTTGCCTGATTTGGGGTATCCAGAGGACATTGCATTGTTAAGTGAAGATCCACCTAAGTTTCAAGCTTCTCTGGATGATTTAAGTGGTAGTGTAGCCATGTCTGGCATGCTTTTTGCATCTTCAATGTATAAAATGTTTTTACAGNNNAGCTCCTAACTTCACCCTTACTGGGGAAACAACAGAGAAAGCAGACCAATCACCTTATTTAGACGCCTGTTGTGAGGTCTCACTCACATTTGGGAGTGGTATGGTTGGATTGCGCAAAGGCATTTGATTCGTGATTTCTTTCAACGGTCAAAAATG
The DNA here is from genome assembly GCA_900618425.1 of Echinostoma caproni. Taxonomy (NCBI): domain Eukaryota; kingdom Metazoa; phylum Platyhelminthes; class Trematoda; order Plagiorchiida; family Echinostomatidae; genus Echinostoma; species Echinostoma caproni. The sequence continues at coordinate 16,173 of UZAN01043263.1, forward strand.
AACAAGATATCTTAGAGCGAATTGCTGTGCTCAAAAAGATTACCACAGACTGTTCCATTCATTATCCTGTGTGCTGCTGGGAATTTTGATGACGCTTTCTAAATGAGACTTCTTGTTATATGTATGTCAATTTATCCATATCCTAACTGTGGTTCGTCATAAACAATTCTCAGGCCAGCACTGGTCTTTTGGACGTAGAACACAGCGACATCTCACCTAGCGGACTCCTCAAGGATGAAGTTTCATGAAACATGCAGAGGGTTCGGTTGGCCTTTGCCTACTTGTTACACCTCTTGTGCTGCCGCGACATCTTGTAACGAGAAGGCCAGTTGGCTGGCAAAACGTTTATTGATTCAATCCAAAAACAACCGGTGTATGCGTTCAATTACATACAATCAATTCTTAGACACACGGCAGGATAATTCATACCCCATTCTGCTGGTCAGTCCCTGTTGGTTTTGGTCCGCACTTGACACGTACGTTGCCTCTTCTTCCGCGTGCCGTTCCGACTTGTTTGACCCGATTGTAGCGCGCGACACGTTAATCGACAGCTTCGACATTGTGGTATTCGGTGGATATCTTTCTGACTAGATGCGGATTGTCCGTCGGGCTGTAATTGTTGATTCGTTCGTTTCGAGTGGTAGTCGATATTGTCTCGCAAAGTACTTCCATCCTCCACGTCTGCGCATCTGGTTGGGTGGGCCCTATTCTTGATTCGTTCGCTAACCGGGGCCCTCTGTACCATTTTCAACCACAATCTGACCTTTTGTCAGGCGTCGAATGTGTACTGCAGTTGGCTCTACTGTATGGTACAGAGACATTTTCCTTTCGGGGGAAAAATAAAGCCAGACCACCGGTGTTCAAAGAGCCCTGTTTACACCGAATCGTACTATTTCGTTGAAACAACTGGTCATGCAACGACGTGTTCAGAAGCAGATTCTTTAGTAATCTTGGTTGCGCACTAACGCTTGATTTCCGTAGATTGTAGTAACTGTAGTGTGTAATGCTTTCCAAATCTGGTGGTGGGCAGAATAAGACCCGATGTCAGAATAGTACTATGAATAGGGCCCTCGGTCTTATAGGTTGCTGTGGTAATTCAGGCCTACGAGATGACGCCTACCCTGGAGCGGCGCGTTACAGTTTCCGGACACATGCAATCAATCGAATTTGAATGCTGACCTCAATGATACGCGTACGGCTTCCGACTACACGCCATAGGCGGATCGTGCCAGCCGATCCAAGACAGCGCAGACAGAAGCAAGATTATACAAGCAGTATTGCAATCCGATTGGTGGAAGCCTAGATAACCAATAATCTTCTTTTGTACATATTTAATCGCCTTCATTTCTTCCAATAAACGATCTTCGAACCACCATTCTTGTGGCCTTTTCCTCGCATCTCGTTCACGTGGGGTATTGCGAGCTCGTGCCATTGCGGTCCAGTGCTTCCGTAATCCAATCCGTGATACTTGATCCTTGATTCGTGTCCTATAATTCCTATTGCGTGGTTTGTGTTCCCAGTTCCGTGCGTAGTACTACGATTACTACTCCAACTCTTCGAGATAACGCCAACTAAGGGGCTATGCGTTACCATTTCAGGAGAACAAATCGGAGACCAACAGCCTGGATCAATCTAAAGCCATGCAGTTCAGCCAGGACTAATGCAATGAAGAGAACACGAACGGCGATTGGTGATGGCTGTGTAGTCAATGATATTTCTCTATACAAATTATTGAAACCCATTCATTTTCTTCCATAAACTATCCGAGAAATGTTAACACAGATGAGAAACAAGGTCGATGAGTTAAGGCTGTGCGTACCATAGATTGACTTCGTTATAAGTGACTACTCACAAGTAGTCAGCTGATCGATACGGTTATTCCAAAGTCCTACTCTCAAAAATGTGCTCACTGTAGTCATTATTTAATTCAATTGATTTCCTGCAATAAACTAACCGCTACCTCTGTGACCTTGTCCCTGAGTCTCATGGTCTGTAGTTTTTGGAAAACGATTATCAGTGTAATTCGGTTTCCTGATATCCGTCTATTTCCATTATTACAAGCCACTAAAACGGAATATGTGATGTTTAGAACCGACCTCCACTAGTTTAATAAATTAGATGTTTTTCTTTCACTGAAGTTAAAAAAATCACCAAATGGCTAACCATGTGGTTCCGGGAGTAGACAGGGTGTGAAACACGCTGCATATACTGCGTGCATTTGAGACTGCTGCCAGTGGAGTGATCATATTTTTGTTACTTCTGGCGAATGAAACGTTGTGACACTACCCCAGCGATATGGACTGTTCATCCTTCAACTGCTGTCCTGACGCGCAATCCTCACTTCTTCCAGTCAACCCTACACTCATTGATTTGCTTGACGTGAGTATCGTTACCCATAGAGCTCATCATTAGTGCATATCCATCGTCCCATCTTTCTTTGGATCTCCTGATTCATCTTTCACTCGATATGGACCTGAATAGAGTAATTGTAGTGATAAGTTAACTCACATTAATCTTTCTTTTCAACTGTTCATAATGAGAACACACATTAGGACCTTTGACGTATATTGCTGCATAAATTTGTCTATAATAGGATGCGAGATTTTTCTGAAGTTACTGTAAAAAATCTCGATTTTAAGTGAATCTGATTAAAAAATCCCAGCGAAGAAGCAGGTTAAATAAAAACTAAAAAACTTACAACTTGAAGTCAATAATTGGTGCATTCCTGACAGTCCAATCGCTATCGATGTGGTGCGCGCGTTAGTATTCTAAAATTCAGGCAAACTGAGCACATGAGCCTGCGACCACTGAGTTAGTTAGGATGCCCTTGTTCCGATAAGCTATATGGAAGTTACATCATGACGTGTGCTAAGTGCCGCCCAATCGGGTTACACGATTACCACAGATTCACGATTTCAAAGTGCAAAGCGCGGCTTGGAGACTGCGTTTGGTCATTCCCGCTCTGAAGCCTGATTTTCAAGAATATACTTCTTTACTACAATCTACTGTGTGATGAGCGAGACAACCAGACACCCTAGTCACGAGGACCTATCATTTATTCATGGGAACATCAATCTAAGCCTAGGGACTTTGAGTGACAAACCATATATGACTCAGCTTGCGTAGTTGATGGCTACTCCTAACTAGGCTGCTGCGCGGTGGCTAGCGGTTGTTGTGTGGCCTAACGCATTTGTTGGATGACTCCTGTAGACATTGCTCCCATTTAACGCGCAATATCAATGTTCAACCTACACATAGATGCTCACATGCAGACATAAGAACATTCGCGCACGAATGTTCCTCATATAGGACCAATCAGTGTGACAATCCCAATTTACAAACTAGTTCCAAACTATGATCTGATCGCAGTGCCTTGGACCGTATCTACAGTTCCGTCAAGCTTCTACGAACGACATCTTTACATGCATTCATTGTATCCATCTAGTGACAAGTTTGGCATTTATACAAAATAACCATTGGAGATTAGAGGCTTTGTCATTTTCACTCTAAAAATCGCGATAACAAACCACTGCCATGGTCGCTATGAAGATCGTTCTGGCTATCCAGCCATTCTGGAGTGCAATTTTGATATATGCTGCTGAGGCTTTCAATTTCAACCGTGCCTGTACTACCGTCCCATACTTTTCGCGATTTTATAACGGAAAACTGCTTTATCTTCTTCTCATAATTTAACGGTATATTCTATTTACTCTTGGGGTTACACTTTCTACGGCTCGATACACAAGGGGGTACAATAGAAAAACCGAGTTATCGATAGTTACGAATCTAAAAGCGACTGGCTCCTTTGAAATCTACAAAGAGTTCATTTAATTTATGGTTCAAATTGCACAACCGCAAAAACACCGTGGATTCCCTTGAGTATTCAGTGGGACTCGAAGTATGTTTACCTTTACCTGACTACCAGTGCATCTACTTTTCGCTAGTCAATCTGGTTGCGTTACGACCGGATCAACTTTGTCCACCCACATTTTCATTTCATTCCCTCGCAATATCCCGTTCCCTCCGCTAGTCCGATTGCTTTCCGCCCTAGTCTGTGCACCATGCTACGTGCCCTTGAACTATTGATAGCGTGCACATGTGATCGTCCTCCTCTGTGGGGCTATCGATCGCGTTTGGTCGCAGTCCGGCTTGTCGCCCGCACCCGTGTCTGCTTATTAGCGTTAACTATTTTTGTCGGCTTCATCAATGTCGCTCTCTTCTGTTCATGTAGATCGCTTCGCATGCACACTGGCATTGGTGGATCAGATTGGAGTCGGCTTACAGTGGTAGACGTTCTTTTGCCGATGGTATGGGTATTCTAATTGGCCTATAAACGACTTAGGGGTCAGCTGTATAGTAGATTTGAGCGATCGCCAATATCAGGCGTTTCTCAAACAGTCAGCTTCCGTCGTCGCATTTGAAGTGAAGGGACAATGTGACCCGTAATTTTGGAGCTGAGGCAAACAGTTTTTTTCAAAATTCCCGGTTTACTGTGCTTATTAACGAACGCTTCGGAGGTAAACGTTTTTTTCTAACATCTCCCGGAGGTTTTGTATTTCGTGCCTAATTTTGTATTCTGTGAAGATCCGCCTTGTTCTGTCCAATAACGTCTGAGCAAGACCATATTTAAACTTCATGAACATAAGCTCTAGAAGTGTAAGTATTGACCTGTCCAGGTCTCCTTTCGTTAAACGGACCGGACAATTGTTGCCTCTTCTCCTCTGATCATGTTGATATCAAGGTAATTTAGTGTCTTTGGTTTTGGATTCCATTGTGAACTAGATATTGAGTTCACCCAGAATTATCGTAGCTTTTTCTGAGTTTTCTGTTACAACAAGGTGTCGTCGATGTATTTTTTATACAGTATGGAAGGTTTCAGAATGTTAGTTGCCTTTGGTTCAAGATAAACAAATCTGCGGACTACCCTTAGCGACACCATCGTTTTGCCTTGAAAGGCGAAAAACATTGGTTTCTGCAGAACAGCAATAGGCGCTCAAGGAAGAACACCGGTAGACTCAATCGAATTTGTTCCTTCTCTACATTATCGTAAATCATTTTTATGACCTCACGAACAGGCACATTAGTGGACAGGGATTGAATAATGAATGAAGCCATGTGTTCTCCTTCTACATTGATATTGTCCAAAACGTCGATCAATTCAAAATTGTCTCACAACTGATCTATGAACTGGTTCTAACATCTTGACCAGTCATTTTGCCATTCTATGTTGTGGTGAGTTCGTCATGGATAAGATTGAGTAGAACGCATGTCTCGTAGATTTTCGGCAGGCTATAAATTTATGTAATCTGAGTTCCTCTCTTCTTCAGACCCTGGATGGTGTTCTTATCAATTTTCCCTTCCAGCTCTTTAGGGTCATCAAATGTATTTTCCCGTAAAAACTTATTAGGATCATTGATGATGCATTCGATTTTTCTTTGGTAATCTATACAATCCGTCGGGACAGCCCCCAGATCCTTTCTCAGGGTTTAACATGACCAAATCGGACTTTTTCTTTGTTTCCCTTAAGCTGATAACTGCTTGGAACTGAGGGCTGACTTCTGTCTTAATGGTGTTATTCAGTTATAACGCTCCAAGTCCACCACTTTCACTTTGATCCAGGCGGTGGTGGCTCGGTGATAAAGTCACCAAATTATCACCCCGGGGGATTTGTTCGAATCCCACCACCACCCCTAATTTTCCCCGATTGTGTGTTGAATGGTAGTCCTTCCCCGTTCCTGAAAATTCTATCTTTGCGTAGTCAATAAAAGGAAGTAAAAAGAAGAAAGGACTCTGTGGTTTTGAATTCGTTTGAAAAAATATTAAACTGTGCCTGTGATTCTATACTGCTAATCTTAGGTGCAGCATGAAAGTGAAGACCAAACGAAAATACTGGTGGCTGGCGCCGACTCGGTTCGACCAATGATGAGTTCTTAACGAATTTCTCCGGCTGTTTCAGGAGTGATTTTTTTTCAATATATGTAGTTTACCTGTTTCGCACTAACCTGTATTCCTTTAAAACCAGTACCCGGCCGGGTCATTTTCTGTCTTATGCTTACCTCTACCCTATTCGCTCGACATTGTCGTTCCATTTGTTGAAAAATAAGAATCCGTTCGGTCCCTGGCAACCTGTCTGTTGTTGATCTGGTTTGGAGCGCCGTTTTCGTTCACCTTATTTTCGTGGACTCTTCAAATAATCTCTGTGTATTCTAAGAGCCAACAAGTTTTCTTTATCGAGTTTGGCCCCCTACAGGTGTATCTGAGATTTGAATATCCAACTTTCTCAACCTAATAATGAAGTGAAAATTACAATCACTTGTGAAAAATCTTGTAACGAAGTATAAAAAACAGCTATCTTTAAACATTCTCAAGTACTCAATAATTTAACGCATCAAACTCTTTTGTGTGACCACTCGTTTTTATTTCACCTCTCGAGAACCACGAATCTGCCAAAATTTGTTTTTAACAATGATAATGGAATTACCAATTTGATCAAGAAAGGTTGCATCGTACTCGTGATACGGGTGAAACTGAAATATCCCTGAAATTGACCAGTTGTTTACTGTGAACATCTCATGATCGTCACAACTGCGCATCACTGATTTTGATTACAAGCCGATTCAAAATGTTTCACCTTTTCATTCCTTTTGTTATTTATCGTTCACGGCCCATCATTTCAACGTCTGTGCTTATCAAACTGACTGTCATGGTTGTATAACGGTTACCACATGGTGCCTTATTTCACATATATATGGTCTTCGGAAGCGAGATTCTCTCCAGACAGTTTTGATAGCAGCACATGTAAATCTTATCACTTTAATCGAGGATAGAAATGAACCAATTGTTTGGCACTTCAGCATGTCTAATGAGCTACTGAAAAGGACGGCAGTAGCCATAATGCTTTTGATACAGGACCTTTTCTTTGATGATCACTGTCTATTTTTCAATCATTATTTACAAATTACAATTTCTTTGCCTGAAGTAGATGAAAAAGTGCTCGGCTTCAAGATTACTATGTCTTCATAATGAATAAGGTAATATGAACTTATATTTTTTAATGTATGTCGGTCAGTATCGGTGAAAATAACATGAGTGCCCTAGTTTCATGCTCACGGCACGCTCTTCGGTTGATTGCGTTAAACTTTTATGCTCTCCATCTCAGTTTGAATTTTCCATCATTGTCATATGTCATTGTTACTCATGGAATCACACAAAAACTCAAACCTTCCGGGACATCAGCTCGGGCAACTCCAGTTTCTCACGGTCTAGCTTGGAATAAAAATCACAGGCGAGCAGGCTGACAGTTGTTCATGGTGACATCCCCTGACAAACATGACTGTTCCCTCACTGGTCAGCACTAACATTTGGTCATCTTTTCCAAAGATGTCGGAATTAACTGGCATCCTCCGTTCACAAGTTCATATGAACATGAGTGTAGTCTGTGTGATTATTGATGACATAGACGACGCTTTAACATCAAGGGATGATATGCCTCCTTTGATACTTCGTTGAATTCCTTGACTGATTGCGGATCCCATAGCTCTGGTTCTGCACGTTGATATGTTCCTGTATCAATTTGAGTAAATTTCGGGAGTTTCGCTTGAGAATTGGAACTTTTGTCATTTCGATTTTATTTGATTCTGCAATACGAAACTGGATTCTGAAGTAATTATATGAAAAGCAAACAATTCGGTTTATTCATACACTGTTGTGTGATGAAAAACAGAAGGAATAAGACCCATAGTCACGAACACCTATTGCTCATTCATAGGAACCGGAAGCCTAAGCCCCGGGACTTCGAGGGTTGACGGGTAAAAATGAAGCTGAATATCAACAAGGTTAATTTGCAGTAGCGAGGTTCGGACCTTGTACCCTATGGCACAGGGCACGCCTGTATCAGCGAATTAAACCCAGAACGGTTTCTGAAATTTTGCGGTTAATTCAAATCCGTTTTATTCATACAGGCATTGACAGTGAACTTTGATACTGTGCATTGAAGTTAATTCTATAAATGATGACGTATAGAAGCGCATCGAACTGATTGAGCCTATTCTACGAATTACGCAAACTGAGTCAACACGACATGAGTCATCGCCTTTGAATGACTCTATCCAGGACCTAAATACTGAAAACCTAGTCTGGATGTGTATTAATAAGGACACAGATACAGAACAAATTTCCACCCCAACAAAGAATGCCTAAATCCAGATTACTTCTCTGCAGACCGAACAACACGATCCACATTCGAATTCTTATTGTGTGTTCCGGTTTTTCTTCTTTTTTCAGGGGCTGGCGTCATGATAAAAACAATTCGACTGAAACATGAAAACGCATGGCCCATCTCCATTTGGTAACAGGTGTTCATACTATCCAGTTTTTCGTATGTGAGGGGGCCGGAAAATTGTTTCATTGACCAGTTTGGTAGAACTTTGACCAGCTCAGTATCATTTGTCTTCGCATTTCATATTTTCTAGTGGACACTAATCAATTATTATTAAATTCCTGATATTTCGGTTCGCTTTAAGTTTCTATGATGACTGTTGCTGATCTCTTGCAACCAGGGTCTCATGAGAGTGATTTTTCTGAGCGCTCAATATATGATTGAAATTCGATGTGTGATTACCTAATACTAAGATGCAACATGACTTTGGTAAATCGAGGCAGAGCGTAGCATTCGAAGTAGGCACAGATCACGAATTTCTAACGAAAAATCACAAATCACGAAAGCAACTGGAAATCTGAATCGCAGTAGCACTTGCATGCTGGTATCGCCTATCAGTGAGACACAGGAAAAAAGGCCAGAGAAGTAGTTAATTTATTGGAAGAAATCAGAGGGATTAAATAACATATGCAAAGGAAGTCTATTAGTTATACAGGTATCCACCAATCGCCCGTTTATATTCTTAACGTCATACAGCTTCTGTCTGGGCCGCACGCCTTCTGATTGGCCTGCACGATTCGGCTTTGGTTCATTTTCCAGACACTGTAGTCGCTTGACAGGTGTCATTTGTTGACTCACCACAGTTGTCCAGACACCGTAACACGTCGCTCCTTGGCGGGCGTTATCCCGTTGGCTAGGATCACCACAGAGGGGCTCTAAAATATACGTGACGTGCAGCTCTGTCCATTGAACCACTGGTAATTCGTTAGTGTACTACAGCTGAAGCAAAGTTGATCGTGATTGTGAAAATGTTGAAGGAAATGAACAACTTAGTCACCTGAAATCCTCATAGCAACTGCGACCAGGGTCAAATGCAACTCTTACGGTTCATTCCGCGCTGTCCAAATCAAGTATATTGGTCGATTCCAGTTAGTATCTTGGAGAAAAACACAAACCATGGCCAAGTGACTGTATCACTGGTGAGGAATGAGGAGGTATTGAAAAATTCGGCACTCTTCGATCGAAATCTGTTGACACGATTATACCAATCACATTCTGATGAAATATCAACACACTGATATAGCTTTCGGAATAGGCACGAATCACAGTCACAAATGATGCAGCGAATCGCAGGTTGGAATCTCCCCTCAACAAGATGCAGGAAAATAACCACAGGTTTAGCGATTCGTTTGCTGAGAAAGCAACGGGATTTAGTAAAATGAACAGAGAAATATTATTGGTCAAACGTGCATAGACCAGTCGCTGTTCTCGTTCTCTGCGCAACAAGGCTTTCCTTTTTCTTTGTCATTTCACTTCCTTTTACTGAATACAGGAGGATACAATTTTCAGAAAGGGGGAAGCGGCCTGTCAAAAGGGAAAGCCAGGCGGTGGTAGTGGGGTTCGAACACTCGTCCGTTACCACCGTCCACTTCTGCATGGCCTTTGAATGGTCGATGTTTTTGACCTATGAGCCGATGTCCAGAAACTCGAACGTGCGGCCGCTTGGTTGGTGTCATTTCGGAAGGAAGACTCACTAAAATCAGTTTAGGATAGGTTATGTAAAATATTGACATAATAGCTCATGTGAAATACTTATGCATTTTTAGAAAAATACAACGACCGAAATGACTGGCTGTTCTAGTGTAACACTTTTTTATTGTATAGGGTATTTTGCTTACGATGTGCTGACCGACACCGACCATGGAACAGTTGATGGTTCAGCTAATACAAACACCTAAAACTTCCTTCCATCCCCAGTTGTTTGTACTCTAACCATCGAATCGTTCAAGTTGCGGCTTGAAGAAGTATCCGAACATCTAACTTTCAAACAGACAAAAGTGAAGATGGACAATGAGTACTTTTTTTATTTCTATTAGTACTACCATCCGATTCCAGTGTGTGAGATTCAATCAGCTTCAGCTATGCAATGCATCCATGATATAAAGTTGAACATTTTTACCAAATTGAATGTGAGTTTGACCAAAAGAGCTCCTCACAGCGTTAGATTGTGGAGTTAGTTGATGACTGCCTTAGCTATGGCTAGAATACAAAACAGTATCTGCCTAGACAGTGCTGACGAGTGATCTCAGATACTCATTTGATGGTTGCTCGATCAATACAATGTGGTCCGTAGGTAAAAGTACAACATCAAACATCAAAAAGAGCTCGTAGATTTAAATATTCTATCCCCTGATTGTGGAAAATGAGCTTCCAAGAGTAAATGAAATAAACAGAAATTAAGTATTTCACATGCGAACACACAAAAAGCATTTCAGAATGTAGATTTAGTCAGTTCAGGGAAATTTTTAAACGCACGAACCACGTCGCTGGAGTCAACGCTCTGCAAGAAGGACCACAAACTACATACTACTACTACATGGTTTAGCCGGAGCTTCTTTGGTGGTCTTGTACTGCAGCGGAAAATTATCTAACGCAGCCTTTGGGTTCGCAAACTTATATGCGTTTTTCATCGTCCCTGACGAATTCATCGCTGTGCCGTTCAAACAAGGTTGACGTGCTGCTGTGAGCTAATGCCAGTAAACAATACTATCCAGCCATGTTTTCATCTCTGATTCGCGCAGTTGCTAGCCTTTGTCGGTCACCAACACCTGTGGAACTCACTCAAAAATGGACTACTTTCGAATTGTTCGTATTACAAAACGTGTGGTACGATAACCTCCGGTCGCTTTGTATACGAACCGAAAAGTAATAACACATTGTAGTGATGAAGGTTCAGCCCTCACAAATTGCTGTGTACACATTGCCACGGGATGTAGCTCTCTGACCATGAAGTCCAGTTGTTCGGTCTTATCTTCTGCATATGGAGGCTCCCCACAATTTGTGGCTATTACATTGACATCTTTATTCAGGCAGGGCCGGAAACAGATCTACAACGGCAGGAACTTCATCTTCTCTACACCTAAGTTGCCTTTGTTCAGCTTTTCTGACACTGCCTTATGTAATGACCAGGCGGTCATTGAAGCATAAATCTCCGTCAGGTTTCCCGCGGAGTTCTTCACGGGGGGGGGGGGATTGGTAAAAAAACCTTCTTCATGTTTAGGTTCCAAAAACTCGTTAAATTTTTTATCCTTTCTCCCAAGTGCCGCACTTCCTCCCGTGATACAGACGTTGACGGCGCGAGATGAAGTGATAAAACTTGGATCCTCTGGAGCGAAAATCATCCTGAGCTGTACTGGCGCTTTCTTAATGAAATTTTCGATGAAATACAAATTGTTTTGGAAGTATTCCATGATAGACGTCTATAAAAATTAGAAAAAGTTAATCGCACCAATTCACTCAAGGTTCACTGACATGTTCACTGATTATTTCCTCTCTCAGTTTGACTCTCGTCACGTATTGTGCCGAATGTGTTTACCGTTTCGACCAACTCCCGATCATCGCACCCAGACCATACAATATTCACGTCTTGGAAAAACAGTGTTCAGTTCTGTTCAGTTTTTACATCCATTATCCATGCACTTTCCTGCGCCAGTTTTGATTGCTGCCTTTTGCCCTCCTCCCCCCATTTGAATAAAGGAGCAGAATGAAGATTGGAATTTTGAAAGTAAATTCAAGCGGAAGATGGAGAATTCATATAGAATGGTGTTGGGAGAATGACGAGTTGATGCACGAGCCCCACTGTTTGCAACACCCAGCCATATCGCTCAGTGTCTCTAACCACCGCGGACCATGAGCTCGGGGTTCCCGTCCAAGGAGTCTAACGCGACCTATGTGACACAGTTTGAGGTTTTCATAGCCTCAAGCCAGGTCTTAGTTTGACGGCCCTTGACTCTCTTCCATCCGCTGCTTGCCTGAACAAACATCGCTCGCCGTGGTGACATGCGCAGCACATGTCCCAACCAGCGTAATCGAAGGAGGTCGACTACCGGCTACAGTGGACGACCGCAATTACCTAAATCTCTATGCCTAACCTCAGCATTGTTCGTCCGGTTACCTCACCAGACTCGTGCAATGTGATGTAGACAGCGGTGTTCGAACACGGACAACCTGTTTTTATGCTGATCCCCTAGTGGCCAAGTCTCTGCACCGTAAAGCAACACTGGCCGAACTACTGCAGCATATACTGGACCCTTCATAGACAGCCGGATGTCTCGACGGCGCCACAGATGTATGGAGTTAGCAAATGCCAACCGAGCCTTGCGTATGCGTGCGGACACTTCATTTGTGAAGTATCAGCCAGGTGAGATACAGCAAAATTTGTCTACTTTTTCTACTACTTAGCTGGATCTTCACTTAGTAGCACAATGTCGTCTGCATACTCCATATCAGACAGTCTGTCACCTAGGAGTAAATCGATACAGCTACCCTACCACTGAACCACGACTCGCATGGTACACCTTAGTTACAATGTTGAAACCCACTCATTCTCTAACTCTCAATACTGGTGCAATTATTCCTATCCTTCTTCTCATGCCCCCTCCTCCATTCTCGATCTATCCCACTTTACTTTTGATTTGAGAAACTGCCACTTTGATTTGCGAAACTATCACTTTAAGTTGAGCAAGAAAATGTGATTAGATCCGCTTCCGTTCAGCGCACCCCATTGGTCAATTGATCACACGTTTTCTCTCCCCCCTTCCGTCCCCTTACCTCGATCGACCACCGGTTTTCCACTCGTTGATGGACGTCGATTTGGGGTGGGTCAATAAAACTGTCTGATTTGCACCAGACAGCGAAGCTGGACTGAACTACGGTGAAATCCCTCGCATGGGTCCTGACACATTCATTCTGACCAAATGTATCTTCCGTCGTCTGTTTAGTCCATTTTGCGGTGACAAACACTAACAACTGTGATTCCTTTCTTCTGTATAGCGAAAGTTCGAAACCGATCAGTCGACGTTTCGTACCAGACATACATAGGGTGTGTGGATGGACCTGTGAACTGTGATCACGATTTGACATGTGACAGTTTCATCGGATAAAAGTGCAAATGAGACGCAGCTGAAAGTTCGATACACTTAAGGTGTAACTGGTTTTGATTGCTAAGCCACTGATGACAGCCAGCCAATTCACCCAAGTCCACCTCAAGAACTCCAACATCTGTCACTGAACAAATATTGTTATTCACATGATTCTCGTACATCGCTCGGATTGCACAATGAGCCCAAAGTACGTCCCTGGTCATAATTACCGTGGTTAGCTTTGATCATTGAGCTATCGTCAATGTTAGAGCAACTACGAGTAAATGTACTTTAGCTGTAGTGGGGACAACACAGTGCGTCACCCTTCATGCTTACCGAGTGGCGTCCGGCTTGGTTGTCACACGCATGGCCTCGCCGACCCACTGATTCGACGCCCGTCACAGAGCTCGACAAGATGCACGACTGAGATCGGCCTCACTTCAACACAGAAAGATCGTGGGAAGACAGGTGGTCGATCCGGGGGTAGAAAAAATGTATGATCAATTGACCAATGAGGTACGCTGAAAGGAAGCGAATCCAACCACAGCGATTCTTCCTCAATTCCAAGTTATGATTTTTCTATTCAAAATGACGGTTTCGTAAATGAAGATTATAGTTTATAGTATATATCATGCGATGGAAATGCTTGTGATAACCAACAAAGAGCACTGGACAGCTGTTTCGTCCTGTTTGGGACTCGTCAGCAGTGCGTACCTTTTGTGTCCCTGTCAGAACTCGGACCGAGAACATTCGGGTTGGGATTTTAAACCCTTGCCCTTGCACTGCACGGTCGATGGTTATCACCTTGCGCGAATGACTCAATCAATTTAGATGGTGAATGTTTGAGTAAGGGTTTCAATTCCCAGCCCGAACAATCGCGGTTCGAGTCCTGACAGGGACACAAAAAGTACTCACTGCTGACGAGTCCCAAACAGGACGAAACAGCTGTCCAGTGCTCTTTGTTGGTTATCATAAACATTTCCATCGCACAAAAATGCAAACAAACAGTAGGGAATTCACGATCTCCCAAGGAGTGAAACCCACATCGAACCTCATCAACAGCGCTTGGTGCCTGTGAAAAAAAAACCGAATGGGCTAATCCAAACATTCACCATCTAAATATAGTATATATACTCATCCCCGCGTTCCGGTGTTCTGGTAGACAGGCCCTTAGGCTGACGCACTGTTTTCTGCGCGCTACAGTTAGGGTAGTCCGGGGCCCTGAAGATAGCTCAGTCAACTAGGACCAAAGACGAGCTCAGTACTTACAGCGTAGTCCGAACAATGCGCTTTTCACTACGTGGATCATTGGCTCATCCAAAGAAATTGTTGAGAGGCTCGTGTAGGAGTTATTGAGGAAAGTTTCGGTGTTTGGGGTGATTTTTGTCGATGGTATAGTAACCACAGCCATGTTGGCCTAGCTCGCCCATTGCTGGTTCAATGACTAAACCAAGAATAACACAGTCGATTCATGTGATACAAAGAGATCGTTCCGAAGTTAAGGTTGTCAGAATAAGAATACCCTCAAATTATAACATTACCATAGACATTTTTTCACCAGCTCACGAAATGAGTGAATAAGTATTGACCGCAGTGGAGACAAGAGGGATGAGCTGCAGAAAGGTAATATTTTGAGACAAATTGCCCGTCAATGAAACACGGCAACCGAGCTTGATCAAAAATGTGTTTTCCCACAATGTGTGATGGTAGAAATGACAACTCGACGGAAATGAAAATCCGTACTTTCAATATTGGATTTGTTCACAACTACAGTTAAATGCCGTCAAAGTGAAACAACGTTAGTGCACATTATACTGTTCTAGGAGCAACTATGGAGAAGAAAATTCTCCTGGTTTTGTTTCAATTCTTTCACTGAAAATCTGTCCCACATCCAACAGGTTTCCAAGCAATCTGGTCTCAGTTTTAACTTATCTAAGTACGTAATGTCTTTTTCCTCATCATTTCCAACGGACTCTACCGCCCTTGACCGTAACCGTGCTTCCAGACAGATCTCATCCAAGGACATGGGTGTCATCATCGACAGTAATCTCCGGAGGTCCAGGCACATTTACACTTGTATGGGAAAACTACGACGTCTCTTGTTCAGTTTCGCAGTTCCGAACACCCAAAGTCAGTCTTTTCCTCTTCCATTCACCAATACGTTGACGACATCCTACTCTACTGCTCCTCTGTAGTGTTCCCCGGTCTTTCAGAACAAGACATTAGAAACATTTGTCTCTGTTTGGTGATAATCAGTCGAACAACATTAATATTAAACGATTCATTAATCACATAACTCATCAATGATAACATCAATTCTTGTGTTGAATTTTCCAATAAGATTCTAGATGACCCTCTTCATCTACTACATCCCGATCTATCATCTTGTCGTTCCATCCGTCCACATGCAACTCCTATGGGCAGAGTTCCTCTGTACCATAAATTGTCTGATACCCAATCAATAAGAGACAAGTGGCAGTTGAATTGCTTCAGAATTTTGTAAATGAAACAAACTTCAGCGACATTCTTCATTTTCGCATGTGATTTGAAACTGTATGTTTGATTCTGTGTGACGACCAGCGTACATTTTTAACCGAAATGCAAGCATACCATCTTACACAAGTTATAAAAATATAAAGTACAAATGCAACTACATCATTGGAAAATCAAATGTCTTATCGGTAGTTTATTTGTTGAAAAAATATAGCACAAAATGAACTGAGTGATCGGACGAAATTCACGTGTCGAGAAGTTCTCTGGATTCTTTGTATTTGGATCCAATGAATGTCTTCACGGAATCGCGTACCTGTCATCAGGCAAGAAAAGGGAACTGGATTGTCACGAATCCCTTTCTAAAAAGCTATTTCGACTGTTTTACATAATGTATCATACAATTACCAGTAGTGATTTGAAGATGACGCTTCGTTCCTCGTCTGCAGTTATCTCCTTTGAGTACGAAAATTTTTCTTCGTAATCAAACCATCAGCACTTGGAATATTTGTAACCGTGGCTGGTCACATGCGCGTATCGGTTAACCTGATGCATGCATTACAAATCTTCCCGGTTGCTCAACTTCACAGATTGAGACATCTGAATATTACGAGCTGTAGTTGTTGATGAATCAGCCTTCTGGTCGTACAAAGACTGAAGTTTAAATCACACGTAAAAATTCACATATGTTTGTATGGTAGCATACATTATTTTTCAGTTATCTGAGTATGACGTACTAATCTAATCAACCGAAGGAATAATCGATTGGTTATTTCCGCTATGGACCCCGAAAAGTGACCAGGATGAGGAATGCTGTAGGATAGTAATGTGGTGGATAAACCCTTCGGGTAACTGGAATGATGAACTTCATAGGCGAGAAGCAATGACGACCTGTTCAAATAGTTAACATCTTTTCATTCTAATCGACAATAAATTGATCACCGCGTTTTCAAGAGATTTCGCATGCTCACTTTCACTTTTCGCCAAATTCTGGAAAACCGATGTTCTTTTCGTAGACCCACCATCTCTATCTTCCTGAAAACGGCCTTCAATTCAGTCGACCGCTCTAAACTCTGGCGCTGCCTTTCTTTGAAAGGTGTGCCCGAGAAGTTAATCTCAATATAACGATCGCTTTATACTAATAGCCGAAGTCGAGTCCGGGCTTACGGCACTGTTCCGCCCGAGTTCATCACAGAAAGCGGTGTTCGACAGGTTTGCCCTCTCTCTCCATTTCTATTTAACTTTGTTATAGATCTGAGTATGGAAACAGCCGTATCCTCGTGCGAGGTTAGTGGCATCGATTTACTCGCAGGTGGCAGACTGTCTGATCTAGAGTACGCAGACGACATTTTGCTACTCACTGAAGATCCAGGTAAGTTACGAACTTTTCTGGACAGCTTGAGTATCAGCGTAACCATGTTCGGTATACGTTCTGCATAAAGAAGGCTCGGTTGGCATTTGCCAATTTGAGACATCTATGACGAAATCACGACATCCGGCTGTCTGTGATGAGTTGCATATATGATGCGGTAGTTAGGCCAGTTCTGCTATACGGCGCAGAAACTTGGCCATTAGGAAAAAAGGATGATAATGGACTGTAGTAATCAGAATAGAACTGAATTTAGGAATACGATAACCCCTACGGTACTGTTCAGAACTGAATTGGCTCCAACCCGAACTGAAGACACCAATGAAATACACGAGGAATTGATAGCAGCAAATGCTTATGTTTATTGATGGAATTAGATCATGTTTTGTAGAATGTACTAGCCCACATGATTGATTGAAAGAGCACACTCCAATCACGTAACCGTTTGCACTGACGTATCATATGTACTAAATCGGATGTCATGTTTGCCCGGGGTACCATTGATCGAGCTTCCTGAACGGTGATTGGATGACATAAAACTGTACCTGGTCGCGCATGGATTGCTGTCACGGAAGTCTGGATCACCACAACTCTCTTCCCTCAAGAGTGCCTCGTCAATCTGGCTTGCCTGACGGCTAGACCTGCGGACTGCAATCGTTGGCTCCGCCTGTTCCTGGCGGTGTCCGTGTGTTCAGATTGGTTGTGTCTGCACATCTGACTGATGCGGCTCCGTCGGTTGTGCTGATGGGGTAGGCAACTGATTATCGTTCTTGCTTGTTTCCTGATGTCACTGGTCCGTGGATGGTTTGAAGTGGATTTGGTCCACGTGTCGCTTGTGCACAGTAGCATCATTCAAGTCGGTAATTTCCACCATGGCTTGACCCAGTTGTCGTGTGACTACCAGACACGGGTCGCAAATCATTACCACGGAAGTACACGACGTCACTGGAGTCGAGGCACTGTAGGGAGTATCACAAACGTCTGGGTTTTAAAGGCATTGCCGGGCTTTCCTTGGTGGTTGTATGTGTTGCGTTTCGGTATTGGAGTAGGAAGTTATCCACCAACGTTTCCAACTCATTTAGCATTTTAGGATTGGCAGACGCAATCGCACTGTTGACCGTTTTGACTGCATTCTCTGCCGCTCCGTTTGAACAGGGGTGACGTGGCGCAGTTCGAAGATGTCTGCAACCGATGCTGTCCATTCAAAGCTTCATTCTGGTTGCACAGAACTGAGATCGATTGTCCGTCACAAGCACTTGTGGAATCTCTTCCGTAGCACTTGTATCACAAATGATGTAGTAGGCATAGTCGTAAAGAACACCTCTGACCATTTGGAGTATGAATCGATCAGAACAAGGGCATAGTACCGGTTCAGAAATGGACCACAGAGATCCAAATGAACCGTTTGCCATGGTATGTAACTTTCCGGCCATGGTGTCCAGTTTTTCGGCCTTGTTCGTAGTTTATGTAAACATGACTCACAGTTCTTGGCTGTTGCGTAAATGTTTGCGTCCAACTCCGGCCACCAACACATCTGTCGAGCCAATGATTTCATCTTCTCCACCCCCATATGTCCTTAATGCAATTCTTCTAGTACCGTCTTCCGTAGTGGCGGTGGGATTACCAATCGATCGTCGCGATACAATACATGGATTTTCGGTGTTTGAAGACCGCAGTCTACGAGGCATTGCACGAGTTTGGTGAGGCAGCCGGACGAGTAATACTGAGGTTAGGCGCAGAGTTTTAGGTAACTGCGGTCGCCCACTGGAACATGTGGTCGACCTCCATAGATTACGTTGTTTGGGGTGTGTTACGCATGTCACGAGATAGGTTGCCACGGTGAGCGATGTTCACCGAGGCAGGTAGTGGATGGAAGAATGCCAAGGGTGGTCAAGCTAAGACTTGACATGAGGGTATGAAAACCCCAACCAGAATTGTGGATCACATAGGGTGCGTTAGGCTCCCTGGATGGGGACCTCGGGTTTAGCGTAATCAATGGTTAGAGATACTGAGTGATATGGCTGGCAGTCGTAAACAATGGTGTTCGTGCATCTTCTCAATTTCCTTGCAATATTGTTTCACTGAAATCCTCAATTTTCTCTTGGACTTCACTCTCAACCTTCCTGTCGTTCTCCAAATGTTCATCCAAATTGGCAACCAAAGACAGGAATCAAAACCGGTGCATGAAAGTGCATGGTTAGTGGTTGTATAAACATAAACTTAAACTGAAACATGCTCACATTTCTTAATTCATGGAATAATATCCGATTCAGAACTCGTTACCCCGTATCGCTCAACACAGTTGTAGAGGTCATTAACTGCTAATATTGTTGGTATAACGACAGCGAATTCAGGATACTATTTTGGGTGAATAATTACTGTCACTGATTCGCGATCATAGTGGTACGTTTAATAAGTGACACTTAAATACAGGTGATCAGAGTACAGAGACAAGTAAAATCCACGAGTCCGCTGTTTTTGAACGTGCAACTTGGAACATACGGCACCTGCTTGGAATCAGCGGCTTACTAGAGTGTGTTTACCCACAAACAATTTGTGGTGGACCCCAAATGTTGTGAGGTAATACTCAAATTTTTGAGTAGTATGTTTGGATTACGCCAAAGAATGTGACTGATGGGTTCTCACAATGGTCAAAAATGAACAAGACCTCTTAGAGGGAATAAGTGGATTCGAAATTGTAACTAAAGAAAATGCACACATATAGTTGGACTATTCCATCGATTATCCCGCGCGCCTGTAGAAATTATGAGGACCTATTCCAAAATGAGACGTTTCTTTTTATATAATATTATTTACCCCTATCTGATGCTGTTCTCTAAATAAATAACTTTCCCCGTCGCGGTACTGCTTTGGGGAGTTATAACACTATCACCGCTTGATCGCTTGAGGGAATGTGGTGATCCAAGCCTTCGGGGAAACGCCCGCCAAGGAGATACATATTACAGTTTAACGACAGCAAATGAGAAACCAGCAGTCTGGATCAATGAAACGGGAGTCCTGTGACGATTGATTAATGCCTATTTAGCTCATATTATTTATTTGAACACATAATTTAATCTCGTTGCTTTCCTTTGCTAAACGAACTGCTACTTCTTTGACCTTTTTCATGCTTCTCGGTTTCGGGAGATTTCGGCAGACGAATAACAGTATGACTCCCTGATTCTAATGCGATTGTGGTTCCAGTTCCTGATGCGCGTCTATTTCGACGACTATAGACAGGTTAGTTTGAATTCATCCGACTAAGTGTAGTACCTTCCGTAGGTCGAATCAATTTAGTTCGCCACCTGGAATTCCAAGACTTAGGTCAGCTCTTCTAAACAGTAGGCTTTTTCTGTCCATGGGTTTTAACCCTTGAGTTGTGTCATGAGGAGGCTTTCATAAAAAATGACGTTATTCGTGAATGAATAAACGTTCACGAGACAGTCTTCTTCATCCGTAACTTTGAAGTGATATTTTTATATTCTTCGCGCTTTTTTCAAGCTTACTTTTTGAACCTGCATATTAGTGCGTGCTTTAGCTGACTAAGTCCGGTCATGCTTAAAAAACATTAAAATGGACGGTTTGAGTCTACCGATTAAAGCTATCAAACAGGAAATCTGATCGCTTTAAGATCGTAGTATTCGTTTTCAGTGATGCCTAAATCTAGCAAATCCAATATTTGCTTGTTTACCGCCCAAAACCGTAAACTCTTAACAAGCGTGTAGTAGTTAGAATGACCAAAAATCACGAATGACGAATCACTTTCGCACATGAAACACGGAATCGCACAAGCAATCGTAAGCTGGAATAGCCCGTCACTAAGATGTAGGAAAATGGCTACGGAAGTAGCGGTTCATTCATTGAGATAAATTAATAGGATTAAATAATACATAAAAACAAATATTATTCGTCAACCGAGCAACAGATAACCGTTGTCCTTGATCTTCGAGTTACACGGCTTATGTTTAAACTGTACGGCCATTGATCCATGCTGTTGGTCCGATGTCCATAAACTGGAACGCATAGGCGCTTGGTTGGCTTCATCTCGGAGGGTTGACTCACCAAAAGGATTTAACCAGTTGACGAATGATCGCACATCCTAACTCGAGGATCTTAGCTGTCAATTGGACACTGATACTGACTCATTTTATTTGAATAAAATAAGTGACAGAATATGAGCAGAATTGATATTGGCCATCAATTTCGCGTGCTCTCAATCAGCTGCCTACGCACATTAACTAGGTCAAATTTTATCATAAGAATACCATATGTGGACATTTACATAATTACATAGGGTCAAGCAGAAGGCACTGAGTGATTGAGTCATTACCGAAGTCATTTGGGTATGAAAGAAAGAGGAGGAGGGGAATGTTAGCATAGAAACAGTTACGTAATACGAAAAAGATACAACCGGAAATGAATTCCAATAGACGTAGAAAGTTAACAGAGTAAAAAATTGGTCAATGTATGTCAAAGTATGTCAAAGAGAGTTACGTAATAAGAAAATGAGAAGGGTGAAGTTTCAACGATGATCCAAGAGAACGGTTGAGATGATGATGGGAAGGTAAGGGGAGGGAAATTACCATGATAATAACAACTGCATGACAAAGACCTTTTGCGCTCATAGGTCAGGCTTTAAACGGCTAATGACAACTGCTTCAGCAAACCTAAGCATCCTTGGGCTTCGAACTTTGAGCACAACGCGGAGAGCTTTACGTTTGTCGATGCAGTATCCGGTATCCAGCAAATGTCGTGCTACCGCGCTTGCTGGAAGTTTTCCTCCTCGAAGTGATAAGTTGTTCGGAACATTCTCACTTATTCTGGTCGACAGCCGGCGTTCTGTCCTTCCGATGTACTGCGAACCCCAAGTACATTGAAAAAGATAAAAGGAATTGGAGGTGACCGAATCATTGGATCTGTCTATGTTTGACCGCATTAATGAGTTCATTTTTCTGCGAATAATGATCAGCTTCACGACAGGATAGGTGGACTCAACTGTAGTACGAAACTGACAACCAACCGGTGCAATTTAATCGTCTCCTTTAAATGGTACACCAAAGAAAACTGGTTTCTTTTCGACCGTCGTGTACTTTGGTCTGGGAATGGTAGGTGTGCAATATTTTTCTATAAAAGGCAGGGGATAACCGTTAGAGGACAAGGCAATCGTCAAATCTCTCATTTCACTTTCTATCACTTCCGGACTGCACAGGCGACGAACTCTGTAAAACAAGGTTCTTACCAACCCAATCTTGTACCATAGAGGACGAAAAATTCGGAAATGTAAATACTGGCCCGTCCACGTACACTTGTGATGAATTGAGTGAGGTCAGGAGCGTACCATTCTTCAATATTGTCAATTGTAGGTCTAGGAATGGTAACGAGCCATTAGTCTCACATTCCAAAGTGAACCTGATATTGTTGTACATCTTGTTCAATTTGTTAAACACAACCATGGCATCTGTTTTGTTTGAGGTTATTACCAGTGTATCATCGACACAATGACGATAAAACACTGAGGATTTGAGATCACTTTCAATGTTGTTCTCAAGTTTGGACATGAATATATCAGCTAAGATTGGTCCAAGTGGGCTTCTACTGGCCATTCCATCCATCTGACGGTAGATTGTGCCATTAAAGACAAACTGCACATTACAAACACAATTTCAATAGGGCTCTCAATTCAGTCGCTTGAAATCCGATTTCACAGGCATATTTACAAACTTCCTCCACGGCTTCCTCCACTGGTACGTTAATGAATAGCGAAACAGCGTCATAAGAAGCGAGGAAACATTAGCGGTAATCAACATCAGGTAATGTATCCTTCAACGGGAAAGAATCCTTCAACCCGAAATGGGAAAGTTGCATATGGATGGGACTGATCTGTCTTGCCAACCACTGAGCTAATCTGTGCTGAGGCGAGTTGATCATTGACAGAATCGGGTGCAAAGGGACTCCTGGTTTATGAAGCTTTGGTAAACCATAAATATATGGTATTCATGTTCCACGAGGTCTCAGATCATTTAACGTACTAGTAGTAATCACTCCGCTTTTCCAAAGCTGCTTCAAGTAGGCACTGATCCTTTTCTCTGTTACCTCAGTATTGTCCTTCCTCTTTGGATCCACTTGGAATCGGTCACCATCACTGAGAACAGTCTTCATTTTGCTCACGTATTCGTCCTTGTTAATAATGACTACTCCAGATCCCTTGTCCGGTGGGCAGATCATAACAGTCTCATTATTTCTTAACTCTTTTAGGGCTTTCATACGGGCTTGTGTTAGAATGGAGTTACGACAGGGTTTTGTTACTCTTAGCAGATGAGCAAGATCCATTAACCTAGCTCTGAACCATCCTTCTGCTTCTGGCGCAACAGGCTTAAGCTCGTTCAACTGCTCAGCCAAATGTTCAAACTGTGCATCAGTTTCAACGCTGTTTACCTTTCGATTCGGTATGCAAATTTGAAACCCAATGACAATGCTTCCAATTGTATTCGATTGAGGTTTAATGACGACATGTTATGCACACACCTTTCGGGATCACCTGAGAATCCATTCAACCGGGATTCATTGATTGTTGATCTCAATAGAACCTTTGACAATTCGTTCTGGCTCCGGAGCTGTAATTCACGATTGAACTTGTAAAACTTGATTCCATATATGGTATTCTTATGATAAAATTTGACCTATTTAATGCGCGCGGACAGCTGATTGAGATCACGTGCCATTGATGGCCAATATCAATTCTGCTCATATTCTGTTACTTGTTCTATTCAAATGGATCAAAGGGAAAGGATGTTTCCGGCTCATTTTATCTTCCTCTGAAGCTTAAGGTGTGTACTACACCACCATCGACGCAACAAGAACGTTGCAGATTTGTACCCGCTGGATTTTTTCAACTATTTATCACGGTTCGCAAATCATTTGACTAACTTGAAGTATTTGGTCACGCGGGTGAACTGTTCTCAAGGTATGCAAAAGGTATAGTAAAAGGTCACAGCAGTTTTTTTTATATTTGTGGTTAACCTATTTTAAATGAATTCTTTCATCCTGATCGCTTTTTTGCGTTAAACACTGAACTCAGTGTGTTACTGCTCATCCGTCTTTCTTTGCATAATCAATCGGTTTTAATCCATTGTGAATCTAATGGTTTAATGCCGCAACTCAGAGCATCTTTAGGAAATATATTCTGTTCATCTACGTTGGTTTTGCCATCCTGATTTATTTATTGAATTCTATCAGTACAATATACTCATCAAAATCTATCTCACCAGTCATTCCAGTACGTGTACCGTAGCTTACTCTCTTTGTACTATGTTTTGGCTGGACGATCAATATCTCAATGTATGAGTGGACAACGTAAAGCTTTGTCATCGACGGTGAGCCTACTTTTCCCACTTACTCCACGGCTCTCGGTGACCATGGTGACTTGGATTGGCAAAATAATTCTCAGGTTCATTCATTTACCAGTTGGGTGCATCTTTGGAATCGATTCTCCCAACTGTTTGGCTGGTATAATGACTAAAACAATAAAATCGTTATGCACGGTCATTGTTAACCCATTCCATCGGTAAACATGACTATGACCACGCCTAATATCACACAACGAACTGGATATCAGTGAGGAGGAGACGGTGGAAAATCGTTTGTTCCCGTCATTTAATAGGAGAAGCGTAAGGATTGATTCTACCGAACACTATGCGAATCAAAATCCTCATTTCTGTCGTAATTTGTTTTCTTACCATATAACTGTGTCGAGGGTAATAAACGAGAGAGCGAGAGAGAGAGCAATGGTCTTTTTCTTTCTTTACCCCTCTCGTTTGGTAGCGCGTATAAGTCTGACAGAACATCCTTTGTCCACCAACATACACAACCTTTCTACCGATGAATTCAGTGATTAACAAAAGAACTCTCAGCTAGTGAAACCTTTGTGGGCAAAGTATCTGTAGATCGATAGGTCACAATCGTTACGATGGAACTCACAATAAGATACCAAAGATTCCAAAATTTTCCGACAATGAGACACAGAAATAAAGCCACACCAGTAGTGGTTGGTTCATTGGAACACATTAAACAGATTAGTTAATTTGTACAAAGAAAGATTAATGTTTCAATAGGTTTTAACTAGCCGGCATTTATTTTTCCGGATACAGTATTCCCAATTGTACCACAGAGAATTTTATTGGTGAAGAACAGCTTCTAATACTTACACCCGAAATCCATGCTCTTTTTAGCGAATCACATATCCGAACCGTTAGCCATTCTGTTCCAACGAATGTTCGACCAAGCAACACTCCCACAATCGTTGAAACAAGGAGTTATTTCGCCCATATACAAAGGTGGTTGTAGTGGTGACCCCGCTAACTAACGACCCGTAACCATGCTTCCGGTGTTATCGAAAGTCATGGAGTTAATTGTGGCAGATTCTCTGATGGAACACCTCGAAAGATACAACATTCTTTCGACAACTCATCATGGGTTCAGGCAAAAGCGATCCTACTTCACCAATCTGCTTCTTGTTAGCGATGGATCAGAGCAGTCCACGAAGAGGATGTGGTGGATGTGATTTAGCTCGACTTCTCTAAAACATTGGATCGGATGAATCACCAAATTTTGTTACAGAAGCTCTACAATTACGGCATTCGAGATTTTGTGTTTGATTGGATTAGAGCTTTCCTCCGACAACACGGTACATCAGTTCGTGTTTCTGATTCCTTATTCGGATTTATCAACGTCACCCGCGGTGTTCCACAGGGGTCAGTACTCGGTCCTCGTCTTTTCCTCGCATTCATAACTGATCGACCAAACGTGTTAGGTCAAAAAGCAACACTGCTTGTAGACGACGCCAAAATCTGGAATACAGTAACAGAACCCGAGGACCCTCTAAAACTTCAAGAATCACTTAACGCAGCTTATCAATGGTCTAAGGAGAACGACATTAAATTCAATGTTTCTAAATGCAAAGTCCGATCCCGAAGTCACAAGATAAGATTATCATCGTTCCTCGCGGACCAGCAGTTTCCACATACTTCAAGTGAAAAGGACTTGGTTATAGCTGTTCAAGAGGACTTCGTCCGCTGCTGTGAAGATATCAGCTTTGGTCGGTTTGAATCAGCACTGTTGTCATGTTTGCTATCAGTGTACATTCGACCGTAAATCGTTTCGCGGCCAAATGCCAACATCGAGATCCACTGGCAGTTTCGGAATTCTTCCGTACAACAGTTGAAATGGTGTGTGTTTGGTACTGGCCTGCGTGGTCGAGCGGTAAGCCAAAAGTAG